>JAKSZP010008145.1:0-122277 GCA_022478985.1 Massospora cicadina | reverse complement strand
AAAAATGCGCCATTATCACGTAAAAAGGGCTTTTTCAACTGACACATATGCCACAAGGGCTGTGTAATGCCCCAGCTACTTTTCAAAGGGCAATGGACACTATCCTTGGCAACTTGAAGCTGCCATGCGTTCTTGTATACCTTGACGACATTAATGTTTTTTCCCACACATTTTCTGAGCACCTTAGCCATTTAGAAGAGGTATTCCGCCAGTTGTCTGAGGCTAACATTAAAATCAAGCCCTGTAAATGCCATTTTTTCAAGGATCAGCTTGAGTGTCATGGGTTTTTAGTTGATGCAACAAGGCAGAGGCCCCACCCAGCTAAGGTGGAGGCCATTTGGAAGATGAATACACCAGGCAGTAAACGAGATATACAAATAAGTTTAGGAATGGTTGGCTACTATCGTCGCTTCATACCTAACTCTAGTTGTATTGGAGGTCCGCTGTTTGAGTTATTAATAAAAGATGCCACGTTTGAATGAACGGAACACTGTCAACGCGCCTTTGATACTCTTTGAAAAGCGCTGATTGAGGCACCAGTGCTACGTTACCCAAATTTCATAAAGGTTTTTATGTACAGACGGATGCTTCTCTTTCTGCTGTGGGGGCAGTTCTGTCTCAAAAAGATGATGAGGGGGAGGAGCGCCCAGTGGCGTATTGCAGTTGAAGTCTGAATAGCCATGAACGAAATTATACTGTGACTAAGTGGGAACGCTTAGCAGCGATTTATGCTTACAAGCAATTTTTAGTATATTAGATGGTGTAAAATTTAAATTTGTAACGGATCACACCTTGTTACGATGGCTGCAGAACCTTAAGGAGCCCGAGGGTCAGCTAGCACGATGGGCTCTTAAACTGCAGGCTTACAATCTTGAGATTCTTCACTGACCAGGAGCAAAACACCAGAATGCTGACTGCTTGTCAAGGCAACCCACTATTGCTGTTACAGCAGATCTGAGCGATATCATGTATGACAAGATGCTCAGAGGAAAGTACAATGATAAGCCGCCCTTAGTCATCAAGGCGTTGAATGAAATGCGAGCCAATACTTTCCAGAGGAATGGTGAGTTGTACAAGCGGATTGGTGATTCCACGGTGATTTTTCCATTACCCTCAATGCAGCCTAACATTATCATGAGCATATATAGGGCAGTTGGGCATGGTGGTGTGCCCAAGACGTTGAAATTAATGTGACCTCAGTATTTTTGGGAAAGCATAAACTTTGATGTGCTTAATACTATATCCTCCTGTCACCAGTGCCAAGTATAAAAGCTGCTTCACCGGAAGATCTCATATCATTTAGTAAAGCCGTACTTCTCTTGGCTTACAGTTTCCATTAATGTCATCAGCCCTCTGCCAATGGGAGCTAACCGATCCAAGTACATCCTGGTGGCATTTGACCACTTGATCAGGTGGGTTGAGGCAAGGGCCATTCGGGATCTGGGCGCGGTTACTGTGGCTAAGTTTGTAATGGAATGCATCATTCAGCATCACAGCTGCCCACAGTTTATCCTTACCAACAATGGAACTAACTTTACCTCTCACATACTTCCCAAACTCAACGAGATGATGGCCATCCGCGGGGTTCTAACAAATCCATATCACCTTGAGTCTAATGGAATGGTTGAATGGGTCAAAGTGACCCTGGTAAACATTCTCTGGAATTTGGTTACTTATAGGCCCTCTGATTGAAGTACCCTCCTTTCCAATACTTTGTTTTCCTAAAACATTAGCTACCATTTTGCCACAGGAAAAAGCCAATTCCTATTGCTTTATGGATGGCACCCCGCTTTGCCTGCGCTCCTATATGCTTGTGTAGGGGACACCAGCGAAATGGATCTGCAATGCTATTTGACTGCCCTAATGAATATGCTGATTAAATTACAACTGTGTCTTTACTCGTTCGGCTTAGCCAAGAAAATTAAAACCCAGGCTGCTGATCAGGTATGGAGAAGTGGCCTAGAACAATTCAAAGATGGAGACATGATTCTATTCCATGATCAACATGGGTTCACGTGGAAACACAAGTTGGCCAGCATCTGGATTTGGCCATTCAAAGTTATTGAGAAGACTGTTATGGATGCGTATACTATCAAGGACCCCGCTAGAGGTGGATCATCAACCAAGTGCATGTAAAGTTTCTCTGGGCATATAAGCAATAGGAGCCTTATCGTCCAGTCAAGGAGGGGGTAATGTCACGAACCCAATATGACTGGACAATAAGCCCTAAGTCAATATGGTAGATTGGATATATCTGCCAAGCTGTTGTGAGTATTATTATTTGAGCGCCTCAAAATGAGAGGAGTTTTATGTTGTTGGGAAATCGGTTGAATTGGGTGATTGTGAATTAATGAATGAAGAATTGGCAGAACCAATGAGATACTACGAAGTGAATTACTAAGCCATGAAAGCATACCATCCAAATTTACTACAATACAAGCAGGATCAGATAATTGAGGAGGTTAGGTTTTTTATAGTTTATAGGAGTGAAACGGCAAGGATCCACTGTGTTTATTATAATAAAATAAAGAATTATAGTGGAGGCAAGTGCTCCATACTATTAATAAAAGTTTATTTCTGTTGTTACAAGGGCAACGATCCTCATATCATTGGTCCAATTGCTCAGTGGGCCATACCCTGCGTAATTTTGATTACAGCGTATCTCAACAAAAACGCCAATTTTATTCAGATACCAAAGTTCAAAAATGGGCTTGAAGCTGTAAACTAGTGGAGAGGTCAAAAACAATAAGATGGGGCAAGTCTATACTTCTTTATTAAGGTATAAAGAGTCAAGATTTATATGAGTGTGGGGACATGGTGCCTCAAGGACCTTTGCAGCCTCATTAGATCATGATGTTTCACAACCTTCTATAAGACCTGCTGGTCAGCGATCTATTGTTCTTCATTATCTTCGTAACCATAGCAGTGGGCTGCACCTCTCAAAATTCTGGAAGCAGGGACAGGATTCCTGAAGGTGTTTCCATATATATTTTTCATGCATAATGTTTTCTGATAGAACATAGTATTAGTGCCTTCAGGGTAAGGTTCCATTCATGTTGGTTTAAGAGTTGATCTACTGAGGCTCAAACTGGGAGTAGTAATTTTGATTTACTCATCATATCCAATCCCAACAACAACCACTCAAGATCATGTCAGAAGAGTATAGGGCCAAAATAATTGGCCATGTACTCGATTCACCACTGTCCCATAATTTACATCATCAATGAAGTTCTCCAAGTTCACTTTATGAATAACTTATCAGGTCTAGATCAAAGAATATCAAGCTTGGTTTTTTAACTCCAGTAATTGGTGATAAAAGAGGGTAAGGTCATTTAACTAAAAATTCGTAAGGAGGGTCATCCAAAATTAAATTGGAATGTCTGCCTTTCTGTGGTGTTGACAATGCCATGCATAGATAGAGCTTGAAGCTGGACAAGTTCATTGGCTAAGTACCTCATTGTTAGATCAGAGTCCCCATGAGAGGAGGTTTTTATCAAAGGCTGAACACTACTTATGAGCTGGGGAGCACGTCCATATAAAGCTTCACAGGAGGTTTTCTAATAATTCGATGGTAGCCTATTCAATAGGAAAGAAAAGCGTCAGGTAAATAATAATTCCAGCGATCAGGATTGGAGATGGTCAATTTCCATAAAATAGAGATACAAGGGTTCTATAAGCACGTTCCACAACCTCATTGTTCAATGGGCTGTAATGGGTGGTGAAACTCTGGTTAGTACCAAAAAGCGAAGTAAGTTCTTGGATTACCTGCGTGGTGAAATTTAACCCATTATCCAAAAGTAAAGTTTGTGGGCATCCATGCTGGGTGAAAATGAATCAGATAAGAAGGAGAGCCTTGGCTTTTGCAGTGGCAGTGGGGACAGATTTCGCTTAAGTCTATTGATCAAATGGTCATAGGCTAAGAGGATATATCTATTACCATTCAAAACGGTTAAATGAGGGTATACTATATCAATGCTAATGACATTGAAACGACACAACAAGGCTGTCTGAACTGAGTGGGTGTTAAACTTCTCGTCCTTTGTTTTAGAGGCCAGGAGACTTGAAGTTTTTGGGAACGAATTATAAGTTCCTACTTTTCGTTAAAAAAAGTTTTAACTCAGTATAAAGCTCCTTGATTCATAAATCTTAAATATGTTATTGTCCCTAATTAAATAGAGGTAGGTCAAATAAATTAGGGCAAAAGGATGGTATATTTGTTTTCATAGAAATAGGATTATCTAGGAAATCAGGATGCTATTCTCAGGATAAAATCTCCAAGCGTTTTAAGACAAGATTTATACTAAATAGCAACAATAGATTCTGTGAGATTGTGGTCTTCAGTCAAACATTTTTCAGTTGCCGCATAGATTACGTTTAAACCCTAAAATCAGGGTTTTGGTCATGTAACATTAGTTCACATAAGTGGGGTTGAACCCTGGTATCAGGAGGCCTTGAATTTAGTCATGGTTTACCCCCAATAATATTTCAATTTTTTTGGATCTGGTTTATATCCCATCATCAAATACACACAAATCTTTAATTTGGGTAGTAATCCCAACAGTGAAAGCGACCCAGTAAAGATATCAGAGACTGGCTTATCTGATATTGGCAAGCCATATAAACTTCCTGGACCTCGTGGATAGTTTCTATCTTTTGGTCCCAGTAACATTATGTCTTTAGCCACTCGTGAAAACTTTATTATCTTGGATCCCACAGTCGCATGCCCCTCTAAGATAACATTGGTTCTTAAAGAACGGATGTAGGGGAGCCATTTTATATTGACTTTTTTGTATTACAGTCCTTTCTTGATCTGAGTTTCTTGGGTTAACCTCTAGAGTTTGGCATGAATCTCAGGTGTCTTCAACTCCCAGAGTTCTGGTTGGCTGATTAAGGCATATAGTATGTCTTCCTTGGGGTCAAGGCAGACTGTACTGGAATTCTAGAAAGATACTCGGCAATTTGGTGTATTGCTCCCATGCAGTGTAAAATAGTATAAATGTAGCTCTGTAATTTTAGGGTCCATCTGGATAATCAGCCATCAAATTTTTAATATGTTGCAGCCATTGGAGCGAGAAATGATTGGTTATGATGGTGAAGTGGGTACCATAATGATAGTGCCAAAAAAGTGCTTGATTACTAATAAGATAGCCAGACATTCTCATTTAGTAATGCTATAGTTCTGTTCAGCGTTGCTCAAGGTCATGCTGATTTAATCTACTTGGTGATTGACCTAGTTTTCACATACTGACTATGATGGCCCCAACGGAAACTACTCACATCCATTGATAGCATTAAAAGTTGATCAAAATGTGGATGGAATAAAATTGGTTTACTACAAAGAGCAATCCTCAACGCATTAAAGACGTGTTCTTATTCCAGCTGACACTCAAAAAGCTTTTCTTCTGCAGGAGATAAAATAGGGACTCACCCAGATCAGCAAACCAAGGGATGACTGACGAAAATAGCCCACCATGCCATGGAATACCTAGATTTCTCTCAGGATCTGGGGGTGCGACAGTTTCAATGCCATTGACTTTGTCTATAATGGGTAGGATACCATCTTTCGAGACCTTATACCTGAGGAACTCTATTTCAGACTGAAAGAAGGAGCAATTTGTGGGTTTGAGTTTTATCAAAGCCTTCCTGAAACGATTGAAGATTTCCCAAATGTTCTCCACATGACCAACTGAAGTTCATGATAAGTTAGTTATATATCATCAAGGTATATGAGTACATATGATAACTTCAAGTCCTCAAGGATCCAGTCCATGGCATGTTGGAAGGTGGCTGGCGCGTTACAAAGGTCATATGGCATCCTTGTAGGCTTTAATTGCCCTTCATTGGCTAAATTGCACACTTGGCTCAGCTTTGGGGGTGAGCTCCGCTTGCCAACATCTGATAGCAAGATCCATTGCAGAAAAGTATCACGACCTGTGAGCAAACAGAGAGAGTCATCAATTTGGGGCAAAGTATAACTGCCCTTCTTAGTTAGGGAGCTGTGTAATCAGCAGTCCATCACCTGATGACTGTCATCCTCCTTTCAAACCAAAAGGAGGGGGAGGCACAATGGCTGCGCGAAGGCACCAGTAACTGGCTTCAACTAGTTGTTTGAGTTCTACCACTACCTGGTCTTCAACAACCTTACTTTTATTGGTAAGGCAATACCAAAAGGGGGTGCATTCTTAGTCTCTAAATGATGTAGAGCCTCACTCACTTTTCCAAAATCATAGGTTGAGGCCAAAAATAGTCCGAGTACTTTTTAATAATTCTTTAACTTGGCGCTATTGTTCCACAGTGAGCTCCTTTCTGACACAGATGTCAACTAGAGCCAAGTATGGGGCATCTCCAAACAAAAACTCCTCAGACCTCCTAAACTGTGGACATCATCAACAGCCTCTACCAGTAATAGGCGAACATATGTGTTAAAACTATTAGGGCACACTACCCTAGGTTTGTCATTAAGGTTATCCAACAACACCAATATGTTCTGGCATAGGCACGATCACTAATCACTGGACACGTCAAGACCCCTTTGACAGACAGGTTTTCTAACCTCAGATCTCCAGCAGGAATCTGGAGGGAATGTTAACGTGGACCCAGGTGTTGACAATATCTTGGGACTTCAGAGGTACAGTGGTCAGCTTAGGTAGTCAAATTGACATGTCTTCGTGGCCATCAATGGCAGGTGTGGTCAAACGTACTGAAGAGCCCCTTACATTATACTTGAGTCAATTGATTTGGCTCTTGATCTTTAATAGGCAAGCCTGAGCCTTGACTTCCGCTTTGGAGTCACATGAGTTTTTAAAGATTAGGGGAACCCAATGTCACTAGTAGTGATAGAAATTCTTCATCATAATGCTTCCTGCAGTGTAGTCTCAGAGAAACTGAGTTCCAAGAGAAAATTCATAGCTTGAATTATCCAGTGCAATGGTGGGGTTTTTAAAGAAAGCTTCCCAAATTGAATAGTTAAAGAAGAATAGGCCCCTATGGATTGTGTTCATTGCAGTCCAGACGTGCCACATATCATGTAATGAGGCAAATCTGGAGCGATCTTGATAAATTTCATCAATTTGGATGAAATAACATTCACGGTGGGAACCACTGTCAATGATGGCAAGGACCAAAATTTTATTAGATTGAACAGTGATGTGGGTAACCAGACTCCTAAACTGTGGAGGTAGTGTGAGAACATGGAATATTCATTAGATATAGAGTAAGCAGTATCAAGTTTCTTAATCATTAATGGGTACCAAAACTTCTTTTTAGGGTACAATAGCTCTTGGTTCGTTAGAGGTCATAGATAATCCTTGAAGCATGATAGGGAAGTCAGCATGGAGCGCCTCTTCATGCTAACAGCCCTTTGTCCCCTCTTTGGCAAGTCATTTCCAGCATGGCTTGGTGCTGTGATGGAAGCCATTGCAGTAAGTGCACTAAAGTCAAGGATTCACCTGGTCTTCTGAAACATGGATCAAAGGACATTTGAGGAGGCAGAGGCGGTACCTTAAGATGTAAGGTCAACGCAGGGATCTCGTTAATCATCTCCTTGATTTCCTGAATTTAAGTAACATATTCTTCTGGTCTATCATCTGTATTTGAGCTTTAGGATAGGACCCTAATATGGAGATGACAGCAGCTATGGAGTTGTCCAAGGTAGTGTGATTTATGGTTACTAAGAGCTGCGCTTGGGCGTAGAACTGGCTGGCAAACTCCATATTCTCTCTCCTTTGTTCAGAATATTACTCATGAACGCTTTATTTGATTGCCCAGGGTTTGGTTGCTGCCAAATTTCTGGTCTCAGGCGGCCCGGACTGTTCCCATCTGTGGCATTCTTTTAGATGGGGATCATAATCTTTTAAGCTGTGCTGTTAAAGAAGGAACGGATATGCTTCACTTTTTCCAGTCAGCAGCCTTTTTAATGGAACTCTCATATGCATACAAGAATGAGTCATTAATTTTGCTGGCCTGGGGTGAACTTATCCTCAAACTAGATTTAAAACTGGTTACATAAAGGTGGAAAGGTATTTACACCATGTTAAAATCTGAGTCCGTTGATACTAGTTTCCAGAGATTAAATGCACAGATTTGGTTATTATGCACTATTCGCTTTGATTGCTAAAAAAATAGATTTATGATTGAAAATAATATGGAGACTAATATCCGCAGCAGAATATAGATATACCAGGTTGTAGGTGGTCTGAAGCTAAACTTAAAATGTAGCAGTTAATGCTGTTGATATTGATAAATAGGATTTCTTCCCTCTCATGAAGATCATAATTTAGCTCTAGATTCAGAGGTTCTCTGTTTTGGTTCTTATCACGATGAGTTGTTGGAAATCTGCTTCAAAAGTTTTATTCTCTTCTGAGGATATCTGTTACTTACTATATATTACACAAATGAGTCAACAATAAATGTATTAAAACAATAATAATATGAAGAGGAATAGAACTTAAAGACTTTTCTCTCCAGTTGCAAACACTTTTGCAAAAAATCAAATTCAAGTCTAGGTAAGTTTGATAATCTCATCGAAAAGATTAGTTTGCACCCGATGTTGGGGAGCAGCTGGTTGAGTAAAGTTAAGGGCACAGGTGTAGGCCCCACGTCAACCAAGTTTTGTAAACGCCCTGGTGAATCCAGCGGAATAGATAGAATTAATATTAAAAAACTGGCGCTTACCATTTCACCAGAAATCTTGGCCTGGCAAGTGCGCTGCAACCAGTTCATCAATACGCCGCACTCCCAACCACTATCATTGCTGGAACATGGGGGTGTGTTTTCCTGGATATTTTAAAACGGCGCTTTGGGAGAAGTTTTGTGGAGATGTACATACACATTTCCTGAACGCGGTGTATGTTGAACCACACTCCATGCCTCACGGTTGTCTAATCTTGGTTTTGAGAACAAAAATGCGGCGGACAAAGCTGCACAAGTGCAAGTAGTAGTGGACCTCCTGAACAGTCAATGAGTAGTTGAAACGAAATGCACCCACTGGAATAAATCAAAACAAATTTTCATAACTTTTGACTTCCTACCTACTACAGTCAAGCGCACCGTGCTGGAGCACCACCTGAAGGCTGGGCTCGCCTAATACTGGGAAATCCAATCCTTCAAGATGCAGCACTTTTCGCTCATGCCAGACCTGTGCATGGGCAAAGTAATTGCTGTTCTCACCCCATCTGTGGGGATAGCAGAGGATTTGGCCTAAATCCCTCATACTGCTTTTGTAGAAATCAATGGGCAAGACTCCCGCCCATTCAGGGTCACTATGGATAGCGCGCCTCCTATCTGCACTTTCTGTCACACTTTTGGCCACAAGGCCCACACCTACCCTGCAAAGGAGGGCATTACCCAAACTGAAATGATTCTGGAAGCAATGTGTGGTGCAGATGCCCACTATGAACTGGCAATAGACACCAATGTGGCCTTCCCGTGGGGAGCACTAGGGTGCTACATTCATGTAAAACCTGTGTCCCCTCAGGAGCGTAAGAAGGCCAAGAAGGCTTACAAGGCGGCGGCTAAGGAGGCGGCCAATACTGCATCTGCAATCCCGCCAGCCCAGCTCCAGGAGGATATGGAGACATTTGTGGTGGAAGTAGCTCGCAAATCCCTCCACCAATCAGATTGGGCCGCCCAAGCCAAATTGAGCCGCCCAAGCTGAAGATCCAATGGGTGAGTCAGTCTCACCAGACCAACGCTACCAAGCATCGATTGGTACTGAGTTGCTCAACAATATTCCTACCAAAACTCCACCTTCATGTGATGGTGCACCGCAAGTGCACACAACACCAAAATTTTGTCCCAAAGTGGGGAAAAAGTAGAAGGCAAAAGCCAACGCGAACCCCGCAGCTAAAGCTTCCCATACCAAACCATACTCCATAGCACAAAATACCCATGCTGCCAAACAGTGACATGTTGAGAATGAGAAGTCTGAAGGGCATGGGTGCCCTTCCCCTTGCACCTAAGGTGCAATAGGGGAGCCTTTACTTTAGGGACGTTGAACATCGCTGGACTCAAGGCCTCACCGTCCCAGGCTAGGATACTAAGCTTTTTATAAAATAATTTACCTGTGGATATCCTGGCCATCCAAGGAACCCACTGTCTGCGCAGTGCAGAGAAAGCATTTTCAACCATGCTCCTCCCTTCTCTTTCCTTTTGGTGAACTGTGGGGTGCTTGTTTGAGTGAACCTTAGTTTTAAATTTATTTCTTCAAGATTGCACCTTGACAGCCACATCCTTATAGTCACTTTTTTGTGTGGCAATGAAGTGCACGCTGTTATTAACATATATGCCCCAACCTGTTCACGAGATCATTGAGAATTCTTCTTGGCCATCAATTCCCTTCTGTTACCCCTGACCCATTTGTTGTTAGTGACAAGAACTGGTGGATCAAACCAGCCACTGACTGCTGGCCCTCATCACCTACACCCCGCAGAGGCATGTTGAACTTCATGTTCTCAAATCCACCCTAAGTTTGTTTAATACTTTGCTGCATTATGCTCCGCTATTCACTAACATGTCAAACCCCATGTGCACAACAGCCAGCTAAGGTCCATAACCCACATTGACCTTGTTTTTGCGCCGTTAAAATTTCAATCTCAAGTTTCTCACTTTGCCATGACAAAAATCAATTTATCCAACCACAGAATGGTATTGGTTTCCTTTCATTTGTCCAATACAGCAGCCTAGGCGCTGAAGTGATGCAAACTCCGCCCCACTGAGATTACATTGCCAACATCTTCCTCATGGGTGAAATCTGTGACCTCAGCTCCAGAGTTTTCCGCACCATTATGTGCAGACCCAATTTTCACCTGGTTAACCTTCAAAGTGAACACAATCCGCCAGGCTCACCACCTCTGCTCACATCACTCACGGGATGCCTTGGCAGTCATTTTGCGCATGCTGGTGAAAGTGGACCACCTGGAGTCTAACATCCCTAATGCAGGCTACAGCCCTGCTTGGGGTCACAAGTAAGTGGAAGTGTTCTCTTGCCTCAATGCACTGGTAAGACAACACAAGCATCAGTTTTGTGTTCAGTATAAAGCAAAGCATACAACAGCGAGTGGTATGTGTTCCACTTACTTTTTTAGGAAATTCTTTGAACCACACCAGAGCTTGGCCTGCACACAGGTGCGAAAGCTGGACCACTCCTTTGCAGATATGCTGGCCAAAGTGGCAATCAAAATACACAACTTTATTACTCCAAAAATATTGATCTGATCCAGTTTCGCCAGCTGAAGTGGACAATTTTCTCAAGAGTGCACATATCTGCACCATTTCCTGGTTTCCAGAGTTGATGTATTTAATTACTCGGGATGAACTCTGGTCCACCGTTTGTGGTGCACTATGTAGAAAATGCTCAGGACCAGATGACAACCCTTATGAGTTCTAAAAAAGAAGTATTTCAAAGATCTTTTCTCCTTGCTGCTGGCCTCTATGAACCAAGTCCGTATGGAAACGCGCCTCCTTTCTGGAGGGCAAGAGGCCTTCATGATAACATTATGCAAGGAAGGGGATAAGCTGGACTTGGCCAACTGGTGCCCCATTTTCACTCACTAACACAGACAAAAATTTTACTAAAATCTGGTAAACCGCCTAGGGATAGTTGCCTCTGCTCTCATTTCCCCTGAAAAATTTGGTTTTATTCAAAAAGGTCAATTTAGGACAACATTCACACCGTAGCCAATGTCTGTCAATCCACGGCTTCTGGGCACTTGTTTTTTTAGACCAGCAGAAGGCCTATGATAGAGTCAACTGGGATTACCTCAAAGCCTGCCTCCACAAGTTCCACCTCACCCTTCATTTCATCAATTGGGTAATGTTGCTCATGGAATTCGCCACAATGGCTGTGCGTGGCCCTAGGTTCCTCAAAGATGTAGTCCGCCCACAAAGGGGCCTACGCCAAGCGGACCCTCTTAGCTTACTCTTGTATAACTTCAGCCTTGACCCACTTCTTCGAAATGTAAATGCCCATTTTTTGGTTTCCATTTTCAAGGCAAAGCACCAGTCAAGATGTTGGCATTTGCTGATGATTGTGTTGTTAAAGTGTCTAACAATCATGATGAACGAGCGCTTGAAGCTACTATCCAAGTTTACTTCAAGTGTAAGTAATGCTGCACTTAATGCCTCCAAAACTGAAATTGTTCTCCTTTGTCAGTATCAAGCCCGCTGTGCCCCAGCGCCCCGTTCTCTTCCTGCTTCATCAACTTGCTCACGGGATCGCTTGCCCTGCCCGCCCTACACTACCCCGCTTGTGCTCCCCTTTGTGCCAAGCCCACCGTTGTCCCTGTCCGCCATTTGGGGGTTTAGATGGAGGCGGGAGGGTACACCTCAGCGGTGATGGAAAACTATATCCTAGACAACATTACTTAATGCATAGCTTCCCTCAAAGCCTGCCAGACCTCCCATACAGGCAGGGTAGTACTAGCCAACTCTATGCTCCTTTATAGTTTGGTTTGAGGCCCACGCCATCGCTTTTTCCACTTGCTTTTTCAAGTCATTTCAACGCCCTTCTGCAAGGGTGGCTTTGGGTAGGCCGCCCACCGCCGGTGCACCTGGACGTCATGTTTGGCCCTCGCCATATTTGTGGTATTGGCCTGCTCAACTTTGAGGCCCATGCTGCCAAAATCCTTGGCACCTGGATCGCTGCAGTCGCCAACCCAATGGTCTCAGCCCAGCACTGGTCCCGCGTGGCTGACTCCAACTTCTCCCGCAACTTGGGCCTCAGCAATCCTATTCACCCCCCACTCTCTGTTAAAATATCTCGCCTCACATCGTTCTTCTGAGGGCCCAAATGGGAGGTCACCCCACTTTAAAACGATCCTCCTCTCCATGTTGAGAGCTGAGTGGAGAATTTACATTTGTTGGAACACCAACCAGAGGGGGTGCCCTACTCCTCGGTTCACCCAGGAAGTATAAGGACTACCCATTCTGAACGGATTAATACCCATGAGGTCCCATACCATAGCCAGGGTGAAATACCTGAACATGTTGGACATCCACTACTCCCTCAATACCCAGAAAGCCATATGGAAGTACACCCACCACCCTCTTCTGCAGCAGCATATTCGTTCCCATGTGTGGCGCTGCTTGAGATGGGTATACTATACTGACGAGCACTCTAATGCTTTGCACTCATCTTGCGTCGTGTGTGGCCAGTATGGAACGTTAGTTCACCGCCTGGAAGAGTGCCCTCCCTCAAAAGTGATATGGCGTGAGGTCCAGCGTCTATTTCTCCAGGATCAGGCACAGCCCTTTAGCTTGTTTAAGGACATATTTGCTTTGTCCATGGTTTCCCCTCTACCACCTTCCCTCCATGCCTTAGTGGTTGCAATCGCTATGTAGACTATCCACACGATTATCTTGGATGCTATCTCTGGCTCCACTCTCACCCTCCAGGAAGCTCTACGCCAGTTCCATTCGCATCTTGTGGACCACTTTCAAGCGTAGATGTTTGGATACCTCCCACCCCATCACTGAAAGATGGTTTCATCCTGGTTCCCAGTTTTGTTCGTTATTTCAGACCCTTCCTGCATACGTGATCAATTGTGGCACATGCCCCTACACACGTAACCCCCCTTCCTTCTTTTGGCATTCCCACTAGCAACAGGAGATAGCGTCTGCTTCTCTGGGGTGCCCTCCTCTCGCTGAAGTTCGTTTTGTTAGTTTAGCTTACTTATTGGAAGTGTCCATCCCCTGTTCAGCCTTCCCAGAATAAAATTTAAAAGGAATAGAGCTTGAAACTGATATTGATCTTGATCTTGATATTGATCTTCTTTATTATTGTTAAAACTAGGGAATCTACATGGAACTTGGCGCCCAACTACTCTGTTGGCGCCTCAGTAATGAAACGACATCCATTGCAGTTAAATGTCCCTATTAGGTCTCTTTCTAAGATGGGCTTTTCCATTCAGCTAAGGTTTCCCATTGGACATCCCAGAAACCTAAAATGAAAGAGCAAGAGAACGTGTCCCTAATGTTTCTGATCAATCACAGCAAACCAAACACATTTGGCTAGTGACCTGCTTAAGTAATGGGATTATTATCCAATAATAGCGGGTCGCGAACCAACTGGTTAATTTGCTAGTTGCAGGCGTCATTACTCGCCCAAAAACGCCTAAATAATCCCCAATCAGTCAGTAAAGAACCTTTGACCATTCCCAGTTGGCACATCTATTAGTTAATCATTGATTAACTATAAGTTTCAATTTTGTCAGCAACTCTGCATGATGAGATCTAAGGCATTTGCATGGATTGACCCCAGCAGATACAAACCTGGATAATTATCCAAAAATCCATTGTCATTACAAAACTGTTTTCAAAATCATCTAATATCCAAATCATCCGCTCCTGGGACTTATCCCCTAGCAAAAAAACTGATTCTCTAATCTAGGAAGCTTGAAATGTGGCGAAATTTCCCAACACATCCTTCCTCTTGTCTAGAGTTTCAGCAAAAGTAGTATCAAGATAGTATAATCCACCTCAGTCCAAGTCAAATACTTCAAAGCTTCCCGTGGAGCACAGCCATTTACACACTCAACACATCTCATAACAACCTTTGGCCTGCGGTTCCTCTTCCTTTATTTCTTGCTGCAGCCTCCTCAGAGCACGGTCCTCATGACCCATTGCTGTGCCAGCCTAAATTGATTCTTTATGCTTACGCTAGTCCCTATAAGCAGGTTTTCCCCCAGTCAGGGTTATATTATCCTTTGTCGCTTAGAGTATTTTGATCTAGCATCCTTGTTTCCTTGATCCCCTTCCTTATCTTTATCAGGCGGGAGTACAACGAATGCATTTTCTAAAGGAAAAAATAAGAATGAATATATATATTTCCATGTTATTTTTTCTTATTTCTTTTTTTTATATTATCTCGTTTGTATTGTATTTTTCTTACTATTTCATAGGACTTGACCTGTTCTTGGTTCAACGACCATCTTTTCGTTATTCCCTCAGACTAGAGGCTAGGTATACTTTGACCTACCAGTTTTCATGGTTCAGAGGTCTTATTTTTTAGACTTAACCATCTTCTTTGGTTTAGCAGTCCTTATCTAGGACTTAACAAAAATACTATAATATAACCCTTTTAATGGTTCAGCGTTCCTTAAAAAACCTTTCATTAATTATATTATTATTTCTTAGATCCAATACTGCAATTATTTTGCATGGACCTGGTTTACTATTTTCCCATCCACGATTTTCTTGATGAGTATAGGCGTTCATTGCCAACTTAGCGATAATTTTAAACATAACCACTAAAGTACATCCATCTTGTTTTTTCTTATAAAGACATGAGTATTGCAAAAGGCTACTTTATTGCACACATGGTATTTGCATAGAGCTGGTCTGTTCTTGTTGTCCATTGTCTTGGCCTTGATTTTTAACTTCAAGGATATATCAAATACTTGAGATTGCATTTTATAAGGATATTTGATAATCGGAGTATGTACTGATTGGCACTCATCCCTAATTTGGTTTAACAGCCAGCCATAGAATTGGCTTTATAGAGGACCTTCACTTTTATAACAATTCAAATGGCGTTTTCCAGTCACCGTTTGGTAGCTGATGTTGTAGGCAAATGTTACCAAACTTAGGTAGTATATATGCAGATGTTTTTCCAGCGACCAATTTTCTCAATGTAAGGCTAGCGTTCTGTTATCTCTTTCTACCAATCCATTAGTTTTTATCTGGTATGGAACTGATATGTCTCCTTTGATTCTTATTATCTCAATCATACTTAGGATCACATGAGAAGTATAAATTTTTCCATTATTGCTCAACAAGACTTGCAGTCATCCAAGCTGATAATCAACTTATCTAGGGTAAAGCGCACGGCATTTGTAGCATCCACTTTACTTAGTGCCTTCATTTCTACCCATCTGGTTAGATATTAAACTAAAAAGAACAGTACTACACTTGATCTTAGCCAATAGGCTTGATAGGATTGTGATCTGGTTGTATGTTCAGTCGCGACTATGATGTACTTAAATTCCACAATACTCATATTCATTGGTCCCATTACAATGATTAAACTGAGTGCCATAAAGATCTGGGGGGATCAGTTAATATCCAGTGATATCCTTGTGTGGTCTGTGTAGTTGGCACTCCACACAGCAAGCTAAATAACTGGCAACAGCATAGTTGATCTATTCCCAGTTGTAGTACTGGTAGATATGGTCAGTTATTTTTCTCATGCCGCCATGCTCAACAACCTTAGACATATTAAATTATTGCCGCTTATGATGGTTTTAGAAATAACAATTATTTTACGTAAATAGTTTTAAGGCTTGTCCAATTTGGGTCTCAGTGTTTTTCATTACTTTAAAAAGCACACCTTGAATTTCTTGGGGCTCATCTACAATCTCTCCATTGACCATCCTTTGGAATAGTTCGTCATCCTTATTGTGTATTACTTGTGCTGTATTAAATCTCACTAGGCCATCTGCGTTCTGATGAGAGAGCTTTTACTTGGCGGACTATTTCAAAAGACATACGCTCAGAGTTTTGTGCCCCTTTGGAAATATATCCTTCCAGCTCCTTGAGTCAACGTATCCAGCGCAGAGAGGATTGGTCCATCACCACTTTGAAGTTCATACGTGGATGTACACCCAAAAAGCTTATAGGCATAAATTATCATTTGTTGTTCTCACTCCATAATGGTGTAGTTACTATTACGCTGCTGATAGGGTCTAGATGACATAAGCTACCGTATGCTCTTCCCTGAATTCATCCACTTATCTCAGGATGACGCCAATCACTTTCAATGAAGCATCAGTTTGAATTATAAATTCTCAATTAAAATTCAGATATTTCAAACTGGAGAATCTATCAGGTACTGGCGTAACTTATCAAATAATTTCTGAGCCTCTTTGTTCCATATGAATCCTTTTTGGGATCTTTGAGTAAATTGAAAAGTGGCTCAGTTATCTTCATAAAAACCCAAATTATTGTCAATAATACCCGACCATTCCAAGGAATACTTGGATATCTTGGACGCTCTTTAAGATAGCCATCTTCTCTATGGCTTCAATATTCTGTGTTTGCGGCTGCAATCCGCTGGATTTAATGAAAAATACCAGATATTTCAGCTCATTTTGAAGAAGAAGCATTTCCTTAACTTGATCCTCAGATTGGCCGCAGATAGTCTCTTAAAGCCTTTTTACAAGTGTTGCAAGTAATCAGTGAAAGATCTATTAAACACATTTATATCTTCCAAATACACCAGGATGCAGGATAACTTCAGGTCTTTCAGTATATCATCCATGGCTCTTGGAACGTCGCCAGTGCGTCGCAGAGACCTTGTGTTATTTAAATTGGTTGTTATAGCCCCTGCACAATTATTATTGAGCACTTATCTTGGTCTTCCGCTGACAAATTGATTTTCCAATATCCAAGATTAAGTCCATTTTGGAGAAATAAACTCTCTTCCCCAAGACAGTATAACACGTCATTGATCCTGGGTAGTGGATATGAATCCTTCTTGATTATCGCGTTCAGTCACCAATATTTGATTACTACTCAGTTAGAGCCATCTTTATTCTTCACAATCAGGATCAGACTCGTCCAGGGGCTCAATGACAGAACTAGGAGACTGTGCTCTACTAGTTTGCTTATTTCTTCTTTTACTACCGCCTCTTCCACTTTTGACTGGCAAATTGTTCTTATCCATATAGGCAAGTTTTTCCTTTGTCAACTTTCTGGATTACATTATTTCATATTCTAAGTCATAATCATCCTGAGCGAAAATTTCACAATACTTTTTGAATGATTTGAGCACCTCCTCCTGCTGTCTTTCCTCCAGATCATTAATTTACTATCAATCAACTAGTAAATTAATATTTTTGGCAGCCCCTGCCGGCAATACCATTTCAGTCAGGTTTCCAAAATTGTGGAATTTTTTCAGTTCCACCATCTGGATTAGATGGTTAAATGAAACGATTTTATTTTTTAATCTTCATCATTTTCTGCTCATATTCACCAAGAGGACTCGTATTTCTCCATGACCTGACATAATTATATATGGCGCCACCCATGGATTAGCTCTGGATTTCTTCCATGGACTTCTGGCCCCTCCATAAAGTTGCTTGGGTATTTTCAGATTTAATCCCATATTAAATATGATTTGAGATCCCAGCAGTATGGTATTTTTCAACCTTGTTATAATGGAATTTTCTAACTTCTATGATTTCTGTTGGCATCTCTCTCCACCTTTGTCCAACAAAATGATAATGGATCAGGTTTATGCCATCATTATATATCAGATACTTAAAGTTTTTCCTCTTGATAAAATGGAATTTACCCTTCCCATTGATAAACCAGAGGCAGCAAAGAGACCAATATGGTCAGTATAGTCGTTTGAGTTGCATTTCACTCCATATTTCTTACAAACTCAGTCCTGATTAAGATATTATAGTTTTGATTTTCCAAAACAATAGCTGGAGCGTGTACCACCAGGGATCCAAATCTGAGTGGCAGTGCGCTATTCACTCCATTGGAGATGGTAGTATCAGGTCTGATGGTCCTATATCCCTTTTTATGCTCCAAATTGGGCTAAATTTTTATCTTCTTGATTAATTTGGTCGAGATAGTATTGAATGACACCCCGCTTTCAATTATTGTTTTCAACCATACTCAATTAACCATTAAATCCGTATATGTGCACTCAGAGTATTGTAAAATAGTGTTTACTGAATGTAAGGCTGCATTATTTGCCAAATTGAGGGTTACAATAATTTTCGCTGATAAATCAGGAAAATTCTTTGATTGTGCTTAAGGGGATTGTCAGCTTCGCTTCATCTAATTTAATATTGCCCATTTTATTTGTATTCTCAGAGGATCAAATTCTGTCTACTAGATGGCTTGAATAAAGACGAGCGACCTCCTTAATTATTCACAGGTTCAAGCCTTCACTCCAGCTCTGGTTATGGCTTTTACATTTAGGTTGACTACTTGATAAAGCTGTTGCAGCATGCTGTCATCTAAAATCACATCGCTGATGCTTTTTCTTCATTCATTATATCAAGAGAAACAGGTTTAATTGCAGCTCTAGACTGATCCACGTTTATACCACGGGCCATCTTCCCAACTCTTGTACAGGTTTGCTTCCTTAGCCTGTACCACATTAATCTGCTCCTTGGGCTTCTTGCTGAAGCACTAGGCAGAGAAGTGGCTTTCCCCCTTCACTGATAATGGATATTGCTTTTTTACACTCATCTAAATAACTTAGGCTTAGAACTTGGCACTAATTGGCTAGGTAATTCCTTAGTGTTTTCAATAGATTTGTTAGTGTTCAAATTTCTGCCTTGACTAGGTTGTAGCTTGGTTATGAGCCTCAAAGGTAGCGCCTAACATCTTCAAATAATCCACCTCTTGTGAGGTTGATTTTCATTGACTAGCGCATAATACATTATTTAGTTCAAATTGTGTTAAGGCAAAGTGCCACTTGTGAAACAATCCATATGTCAAAATTGGTCAACACTTTCACTCTGAACAAATTCCGTGATTCTTAATAAAATCATTTGCCAAAATTCGCTAAGGTTTTGTCCTTTAAAAATTGTATTCCCATGAATTCTTGTTTGCGTTCTAAAATATGCAAGGGACTTTCAAACTCCTTTATGATTGTAGCTTTAGCCTCATAGTAGGACCAGTTGTCCCCCTCAATGAGGCAACACAAAGTTCTAGCAGTTGGTGTCCAAGCATTTCATAATGGTCAATGCTTTCTTCCTGTTGTCACATTCAAACATAGTCATTTGAAAAGGCTTAAGAATGCAGGACGTTGTCCCAATGAAAATTAGGTCGTTTGGGCATGGATTTAAATTCTCCAAATTATCTCCAACTTCAAAACATGGCTCAGCAACATGATTGATGAGAGGTTTAATTTTAAAAATTATCTCTGAAATGGTGTCAAATGCAGTTGTCATGTTTGAGGATTACCAACTTCCCAAATGGGGTTCTTGGAGTATCTTCTTCAGTGTTTTTCACCGCATATGGTTTTCATTCACATTTATCTTTTCAATTCTTTGACTTGTTTTAAAACGTTCTATATTTGAGCTGAGTAGGCGTAATTGAGCACTATCCACTCCAAGTTCCGTTATCATAATATTAAAAACTTAATCAGTTCTCCCTATTTCTTTTTAGGGACATTGTTTTGTTAGTAGATCGTTGCTAACTAATATAACTTTTAATATCTTCTTCGTTCTTAGTAACTCTATCCTCTATAGCAAATTCTCCATAATCACCAAATTCAGGTTGTTTTTAAGGACAGTTGCCAATATTGTCTATAGTTTTCTTAGTTCACCCTTGTATGACATCGTGGATATGGTTTCACTAGAATTGGCTTATCTTATCTCAACTACCCTTTGTAGTGAGCACTAATTTTTAAGATCTGGGTCAGTTGATAATAGTTTTTAGAGATTAACTGCAAAGGTTTGGTTATTATGTGCACTATTCGCTTTGATTGATATTCTTATAGCTATATGATTGATAATGGTATGGAGACTATATTCTGTAGATGAATATAGTTAAAACATGTTGATAGGTGGTCCAACGCTAAACTTAAAATGCTCCATCTGATGATGTTGATATTGACAAATATGGACTTCTTCCATTTTCTTGAGACAATTTAATCTAACTCTAGATTCAGAGGTTTTCATCATTGGTTCCTGACATTCTGAGTCAGCGAAGATCTGCTTCAAAGGCCTCATTCATCTTCTGAGGATATCAATCCTTACTCTTTATGATACAAAAGAGTCAAGAATAAATTTAATAAAATAATAACAAGCTGAAGATGATGAACTTAGAATTGATATTGATATTGTTTTGATCTGCTCTAATATTATAAAAAGAAGGGATTTACATGAAAGTCGGCACCCAACTAATATGTTGGTGCCTCAGTAATGAAACGGCAGCCGTTGCTGTTAATTTCACTCCTAGGTAACATCCAGAGATGGGTTTCTCCACAGAGCTAAGGATTCCTCCGTCATACACCCCAGAAGCCTAATATGAAAGAGCAAGATAACGTTACCCTAATGTTTCTGCTCAAACACAGCAAACCAACCACATTTGGCTACTGACATGCTTAGGTAATGGGTGTATTTACTCATTATAGACGGTCAAAACCAACTTGTTGATTCAATAGTTGCAGGCGGCATCACTCGCCTCAAAACTCCTAAATAATTCTTCAAACTGTTGGTTATGAAACCCACCCAACCCCAATTGGCACATTTAATAGTTGACCATCTATTAACATCAGACGAATTAATTTTGTCAGCAAGTTTGCTTAATGATATCTTAGGCATTCAAACATATACAACAAAGCGAATCTGAACTTGGCAAATTACTCCAAAATCTTCTGGCATTATCAAACTGATATTGAATCATATAATATCTAAATCATCCGCTAGTGGGACTTATACCCTAGTGAACCAGCAGATTTTCTACCCTAGGAAGCTGGAAATATGGGTAATATTAAAAACACATAAGGAAATAGTGCAGGCTCAGAAATTCTGTTTTCACATAATCATGGTGAGTCTGGGGATAAAAAATGGTATCTTAAGCCCTTGATGTCCTCTTTTATATTGTCCCAGTTTTAGTTTAGTGAGGAGATGGAGGCCTTGCGAGAAACCTGTTCTTTTATTGCTTGGATGTCAGCGGTGAAGATGAACTGACTTTTCTAAGTTGCTCAAGTGGGTATCAAACCCTTAGAGGTTTGCTCAAGCTGGGAAATGCAACTATTGATAAGCTTATGAATTCTCTAGAGCTTATCCTTTTTATCTAAAAGGGCCTCAATCAAGACCCTAGGGTTGAGGGGGAGTCCATTAAATTAGTTCTTGGATCATCAGCTGCATTATGGATTCGATCCCATTAGGTGGTTAAGACTGCAAAAAATCCATACTCTGTGGGTTAACAGGGTCACTAGAAGTAGGCATTGCAAGACCAAAAGGCCCTTGAGGCCCACAGAGTCCTTCAGGACCTTCACTCCTGGAGGTGAAGTTGGGAGAGGCCAGCTCCTGATAGTGCTGTTGATGAGTCCACACCAGGTCTTTGACTTGATGGAGGCGTTGATTCCAAATAGCCTCAAGATGTTGTACATTCTGCTGAAGCTAGTCCTTGAGGTAACCTGAAATTCCGCTTTGTAATATTGTGAACTGGTTTCAGGAAGCATTAATTAATTGTTGTTATTGACAATGCTTCTCAGTAATAGTTTATGAAGGAATAGCCGCTTTATAAAGTCAGCAACATGGGTTTGTAAGGTTTAAAGCCTTAGTTGTCAGGAGACTTCATGATTGTGTAACCTGACTAGCCTGTAGAAGGCAATGAATAGTAAGATGGACGAAATTTTTGAAAATAGTATTTTGTCCCTTAAAGTCAGTTATCTCACTGATAGTTGGGCCAAGGTATATAAATCTCACATGGTAGAAGGCACTGAAGAAGTATGGTAGTGACTAGAGTGGCCTTCCTTAGATTAGAAACCATATAGTAACTGTTGAATAAATTTTGATAAATTTCTCATATTGAAGTTGGTACTGATAACCATAACAGAAGGTAGAATAAGTTGGAACATGACCCAAAACACCAAGTTTTCAGGGTATATGGGCAGTACTTCATATCGCGAGTTACTAAACTATTGAATGATGCTTCTTGATCAATCATTAGGTTGACTCTTCTTGACTTCTATTAATCTCCATTGTTTGTGATAGATGTTTTCATTTGAACATCTTGGAGCCATTTGTAGTGAGCGCCACTTTTCTCAGTGTAATAGTTCTCTTGACTAATGCCAAAATCAATGATGGGCTTGAAGCTGTAAATTAACAGAGAGCTCAAAAACCGAAATAAAATGGGTGAATATAGTCTACTTTATATTTTTAGATTGTGTCAGTATTTACAGGGCGTGTGGGGACATGAAGCCTAAAAAACCTTCACAAACCCATATGATCAGGATATTTCTCTGCCTTTTGGATTGACTGCCTGATTAGCTCCCTCATTGGTCTGCGTCGTCTTTACTGCTGCAGTGGGGCCGCGCCTCTCAAGACTCAGAAAGTTGGGACGGGATTCCTAAAGGTGCTTCTATTGATTCTTGTGCGCGCTATGCAATCTAAACAAATCTATAATTGTTGCCTTCAGGGTAAGGTGCCTTTTGTGCTAGTTTGAGAGTCAATATACTTAAGCTCAATTTGGGAGTAGGGATTTTGAATCGCTCATCATATAAAATTTTGACAGGGCTAAAGGCACCAGTAGAACCATTATTACAACTGACCACCTTGCTCATCCTGTTTATGAGCGGTTGGGTCACTGCACTGGCTAAAAAGCATCCTCTCTTTGTACCTATTTTCTAAAATTCTTCCCCTTTGAAAAATACCATATGGTTCTTTATGGCGTATAGCAAATCAGGGGTCACCAGAAGGGTCCCAAGACTCTTCATACCTGTATTGGCATCCCTCAACCCCTTGAATGGTTAATATCAGGCTCAAAACTCAAAAACCCCTACATAGTCAGAAAAGTCAAATCAGATCACTTATTTTGAAGTTACAGGTCTTGTATCATTGATCCGATTAATCAATTTCTAAGATTAATTAACACAAATCTGTCAGTAGTACTTATTTCTCTTGAAGCAGAACATAAAATACTATTAATCCAGGCAAAATTGATTGTCTTTGGCTATTAAAGTAAGCTACGCTGTCAATCAGGGTCTCTGACTTAAAGCCTATATGAGATTGTATAAATAAATCAATAATTACCCTCAATCCATGCTACACTTTCTAAAATTAATTGCGAACACTGGAAAGTTTTCCCAGGACAGGCCAGCTCTAAGCTACCTTTCAATATCTTCCCTTCCCCCACTATTAATACAACCTCTCCTCATAGGGTCTGTTTTCAGTTCATTTCCAAGTTTGAGCCTTTAATTCAAATGAAAATTACGATCTTTACTTGCTCTCTAGACTACTCTAACTTAACAATTTTCAGTATTCTTTCTATAATCTGATAGCATGCCATAATCTATATTCTTTCTCTAATGATTGTTGAGTGGGAACTCAAAAGCACTTAACAGCTTCTCGCCCTCTACTAAAAGACATTAGAATCATGATTTTAAATGTTCTTGAAATCTGCTACTTACAAAGGCTACCCATAAATCTAAGATTTTCCCCATTAATCAACAACTGGCTTATCTTAATACTGCCACCAAGGAGTATACTGATATGCTGATTTTGGAAAGCTGTTATGGAGTAAAGAACGCATGTCCAGAACTTTAAAGTGTTTTCAAGTTCCAGATCATCCAGAGTGTCTAGGGAGGGTTCACATTTCTTTGCATGTTAACTTGACATATGCAACCTTACGCTGCATAGAGTTACTTCAATTGAACAGAGGATAAAAAGTTTATAAAGTATAAGAAAGTGAAATATAATTTATTGTATAATAATTAACATAATTTACAGGTTTTAACTCAGTAGGTAGCCCATCTGGAATGAGTTTTTATATGGCAACAAATACTCCGCCCTGCCTCTAGTCACTGTATAAACCAAAGGACCATGAACTTAAAGGTGAGACGCTCTTATAGGCATCTCCATTATTGACCAGTAATCAAGTTGAGATGTGGGGGTCTTCAGGCCCGAATAACTTCCAAATTGAATGATTTCCTTTCTGAGGTCTGAAGTCTTTAGCTTCCACCATATCAATGATGATAGAATAGCATCCGCACAATTCCATATGTGGTGTTGGCCAACCAGGGTTGGTAATCTGATCCAATTAAAGTATATATAGATTAAATAATATTGAGCAGGATGGTGGTTTTTATAAGAGCGGCAATCAGGTAAGGGACTCCACAAATTGTGGGAATGTCAAGAAGAGGAATACCAAAAAAAGGACCTTCTAGTACTAAAAAAAAAAAAGGAATACCAAAAAAAGAAAGCAATCCAACTTGGGAGCGTTGGCATAGGGACCACTAAAGAATAAACCAAATAAAAGATTGAGATTTGTGAATATAATTTAGGCGCGGAAGCCCAAACAATTCATATAATTATCTGGGTGGAATTTAGACCTGAACCATCAAAATCTTATTGATAAATTATAATGTACCGCAATATATCGTTTTAAAACTAGCAGAATTCAACTACCATTTTTACAATATCAATTTCATAGGAATCAATGTATATAATCCATCTTGTTACACAGAGCACCCATCTTTGGGCCATCTACCCCTTCTTATATAAAAAAATGCTTTTTGAAATTTTTTTCAACTCTGTACAGATTTTTTAATTTAACACACAAACTTCAAAATGGTTTTCAAGCCCACACAGTATATGAATCAAGATGATTTAAATTAGCTCAAAGAATTGTTGATTTAAATCATTAATCAGTATCACAGAGGGAGTCTGGAGACTTTCAGCAACCTGGTTGTGAAATAGACTATATTGGGACAATTACCAAAGGGAAGAAACAGAAAGCCCAGGAGGAATGGTATTCTGCTATGCCTCTCCCACCCTTGGGGTTGCCCCAGAAAGAGCTACGGTTGCCCTATTGCAGCCATTTGGTTTTTCATGAGGCTTTAGTACACTTACAAACTTTAACTACCCTCACATGAATAGGTTGTCCTCCTTTAGGTCATAAAATAACTTCTTTACTGTCATTCTGGGCTTATTTACTCGATTGTAATGCGCTCATAGAAAGCACTATCCTACTTTAATTAGCAGAAACTATGATAATATTGAATAGGAAATCCATTTTACGCAATTGGTTAGCTTACTTTATCCTATAACCACTCAGCATAACCCATCCTTCTTTTTGTTAATGAACATTGGGGAGTCTCAAAGATTCTTTAAAGGTAATAACATCCCAAATATTAATAACTTGTTAATTCTTTGTTTTACACTTTTCATTGACCACATTTAAACAATAATATGATGTTGGAAAATGGTCAGATGCTTTAAGAAGTCAATATGGTGTGATAAGTCCTGTGCACATAAAATTAAAGTCATATTTTGCAAAAAAAACACTATAAATAATAAATAGAGCTAGAGCTTGTTTTTTGGTTTTATATAATTCAAGAGTTATTTTTTAAGTGATCAATGAAAAAACAGATTGACATTTCTTGCTGTCAAGCTCAAGTTCATCCAGAAACCTAAATATTGAATATAATGCATTTTTTCTTCCGGTTATATGGACAAAGCAGCTATCTGATGTCACTTATTATTAATAGCATATGAAACAGATCAGGTAATAACGCTCAAATTCCATTATTTTTGAGGAGGATAAACCCACGTAAGATGATAAGTTTATAGTATGATCAGCAGAATAGCGCAAATAATTTATTGTATAAACCTTAGTTATTTTTAATTTAATGTTACTCACCACTATAAATTGATGGTTCAAGAAAATGGCTAGACTATTATAAGCCCTCAGCGGAATGCCTTTTTTACATAATTTGGTTAGCAAATTCCTGTTATGGCCATAGATCTTTTGATACCCAGTTGGCACTAGGCCATCTTAAGCGTGAGATCAACTAACATTTGATTCTGAGACGTAGAGTCTTCATTCTTTTTATTTATGTAAAATGGAATGTTTTAACCAGTATTATATAGCATCCTCTTCTAAATCATTCTTATCTCCATATTTCTTAATATAGAGGTTACAATAAAAGGGTGTGATTTTTGGGGTGAGTAAAGCTATAAAAGAGGTGATAACAATAGTGAGTCAAACTGCATTAACTTCACAAAATAAGCTCTTAAAGATGTTATCAATTTAGCCTCTTGGTATTGTATACCTTTGGTGGTCAATATCTGGAGCAAGACTAAGTTTTTCACTAGCTTAATGGACATAAGTTATTTAATTCCCACTGTCTACAATGCTCTTACTAAAAGCTTATTACACTAGTATCATTTTAAGTAATTCAGAATAATAGGCATCAGCCGCAGAGATTAAATTGAAATGCAAAGATTCATCTTGTCCTGATTAGGTAGGTCTTAATATATTAACAGGATAATTCCTATAAAATCAATAGTTATAGTCACATGTGCCCACCTAATTTTGGTATTGCCAGTGGTAGCTGGAGGTTCTTATTTTCCAATTTTTGGATAGATATCATTGTTTATAGGATTTTTTATGGATACCATTTTGCTTTCCAGTGGTGATATAGCTTTATAGCTACCTCTTGAGTAGGGATTACAGGAGGGGACACCAGTGACAAAGCGCCTTAGTTTTCTCTTGCAATTCATTTGTGCTGATGGAAAGTCAATTTTATATTATATAGGATTTTTGAGAGTTTATTGAGTTAAAACATCCTTGTTCTATTCCGCACATCTTTTCCCAGTCCCCATTAGTTCTTGGTACATAAAATATATCTTGGGCTTAAAACCCATAGAAGCTAAGTGAAAGAATACTAATATAATTGTCTTAATATGCTACAAGTTATATGACTAAAATGATACATCTATCAAAGCAAGGCCTGCAGTGTCAGTTTAGATCTTGCTGCTGAGGGAGGATAATTTTATATATCACAAGCCTCCCGTTGACTTGAGTTTGTGAGCCTCAAAAATGATGGCATTTCGGTGAAGATAGTAAACCATTTTGTGTAATGTCATGTTCATTGTTGATCACCAGTAACAATTCTTGGTAAAGCTTTTTGTATATCTTACAGACATGTCAAAGGCCAATTTGGGCGTTATACTTAAATAAAACTATAATCTCATAGTAAACAGGAGCATTAATATAATGATGTTTTGTAAAAGGTGCAACAGAGTCACTATTGCAAAAAAAAATTAGGAACAGTGTCTTATGGGTTTTTATTCATTCTGCTTTGCCAAACTCTTATACAATATGTTCTTTGTCATTGCAGTAAATCGGACCATCTTCACTTTATTTTATAATTTTCATCTCCATACTTACAGAGTCCATGGATTTAATTATGGTTGCCATCTTAACGGACTAGAGGGTTGTGGGATTTCACAAAGAAAACTGAATATCAAAATTTAGGGGTGCCTGGAGATGTAGGAACATAAATTATGAGCTGTCTTCAGGATAGCTTAGATGATCAGAATATCTGGTAAGAGGCAATGGCGTAGCACTTTTGCTATTCAGGGTCCGGTCCATATATATTTCTTGGGTACAGATAATAATATATCAATTATGTAAAGAGGTAAAACAAAAATCAAAAATCTTTAGGAAAAATATAAAGAGTATTTATTTGTTAAAATCTCAAATAACTATAGGGTGGCTAGATGTCCTGTGGAGGATAGAGTACCTATTTCCATATGTTTAGAATCTTTGCTTCTCATCCAGTATGGGAATCAAGCTGCAGCCACTTTCTTTTATTCGCTTTGGGATTAATGCACTTCCATTGTTCAGGGGCAAATGGATAGCATTCTCTGTTGTTGCAACAGAATTTCATTTGGTGGCAATTGCTTTATCTCCTTTTTTAATTCTTGCCATTTAAGGACAAAGGCTCTTTTGGTGACAATCCATCTGATTCCAGAAAGCTTAATCATGAAGGAGGACGGTCAAATGGTTTATAAAGCAAATCTTGAGATACCTTTGGCTGGTCTCTATTACAAAAGCCAGCATCGCCCACCTCAAGATCCTCTCAGAGGGATAAATAAGGGCATGGGAACTTAAAATGTTTGTGGCTAGTAATTGGGCCTTGAACAACATCTGCAATAGAGTATTTAGAGACGGCCTTATACAGCATGTGATAGGGTCTAGCCAGGAGGTGTCTAAGTTATTGGGACGCCCACCAGGTTTCATGGCATAATTAGCATAAAACCATCAATTAAGAACAAGGGTAGATCTGGATTTTTGGCGTTAAATCGCATAGTCCTGATATAGTTAAAAAAATTCATTGAGTAGCGAGCACTTTTAGACTGATTAATTCATTGATTACCACCTTCATAATCAATTTGGCAGTATTGGGTGAGTTAAAGCACAATAAAGGTTGGATGCTTTCTAAGCAGAGGTGGCTTAATACTGTAGAGGGCCTGAAACGGTAACATTTTGGTCACTTAGTGGTAGCTGATCCAATAGGCTGATAAGGCGGATGGCAGGTAATTAGTACATTCCTTGGGGTCCATGGCGGCCATCTTTCAGAAAATAGAAACTAGTGTAACATTGCGCGCCCCAGTGCGCCATTAGTAGAAGGGTTATAAGGTGCAGTGAAGTGCTGGTTAGTATCAAATAGCGTGGTCAGCCCCTGGACAACTTGGGAGATATATTTCAACCTATTGTATGAGAGCTGAAAACTGAGGCACCCATGTTGGGTGAAAATGGAGTGAAACAGAAAAACTTCGGTGGCATTAGTAGCGGCGGGAACTGGATTGACCCATCCCACTTTGTGAGATGGTCAATGGCTAGTATATTGTAGCAGTGACCATGGAAGCCCATGGATAGGGGCCCTATGGCATCCACACTAATAATGTTAAACGGCGTAGAGGGCGCTACAACTTTATGTTGACAGTAAGGTTTTGGCTAATCCTGGGTTCTGTATGTCAAGAAGGCATCTTATACCTCTTGGAATTCTTCAGGCATTTAATCCAAGTAACATTGAACCTTATTTATGTTCGGTTTTCTTTTCTGCCCTGTGTCCCAAATATAAGTGTCCTTGTTGGATGATTTTGGATCACAGGAGGGTCATATGTATGGCAGCCATTTTCCACCAACTTGTTTGTATAACATACCATCTTGTATCTGATTGTTTTAGACCATTGTTAACAACGTTATTACTGTTTCCAGGGTTTATAACTCCCATCATTTCTTCCAGCCAAACATTACTCATATAAGCGGCTTTCCTCATGCAAAAACACTGAAAGGGTTGGCATTCTGGATACCCTGTCCACGTTTTGGTGAGTAGTGCCCTCCAAATGAATAATAGCAAAGTCATAGCTTTGAAGTTAAAATGCCCACCTGGACAATCAAGTTTTAGGATATGTTTTCAGTTGAAGCCACCTTAAGGAAACTTATCAGTGATGATGGTGAAGTGGTTCCCATATATATGGTCAGAAGTGCTTGGCCGCAGGTAATAAAGCTAAACATTTATTCCCAGTGAGGTTGTAAAACCAAACACTTTTGTGAGGGTTTTGGTTTTTCAGAATCCTGGCACATCGATGCTTGCAGGTGCTTTTGGCACAGGAGATATACAATATAGCGGCTGCTGGAGTATTAGAACTCTTAACCGCTTGATAAGAATGTTAGAGGAAAACAACTGCAGTAGTTTTTTGATACCAATTTTTTTAGTATCTTAAATGGGGGCAAAAGCGATCCCAATTAATTTTTGCCTTCTAGTATTTATGCTACTTAAGGCCATTAGTTGATACAAGATAATTCGTTTGGAAGAGGGCATCTCAATTTAGGTATATTAAGTTGTAGCCTATCAGAGCACTTGAAAGTCTCTTCACCTTGACTTGCCTTGTTTTCAGGTAATGTGTTGACAGCCGGTATGATAAAATTATGTTTAAAGATTTAATATTGTATTCATTAGGCTTCTTAAAACTTTCACCTCAACCAATTAACTAATATCCTAGGTGATTATTGAAGGATAAATTTTCCGTCCCTAAGAAACCCCTTCTTGTCTATACAAAAGGGCTAGTTTCCCATAGTGGTAGCACTAAGTTTAATGTAGTGATGGGAAGACTTTAAAGTTAGTTCGCTTATTCCACCAGGTGTTCAGAATATGTATACTAACTAAAGCCACACTATTTGGCTGGGGTATTGGAGTATTATTAATAATCCATCCTAATCAATTCTGCAAAAAAAATAGTCTGGGGATTTATATAAGTAAAATCAGAACTATTCTTCACTGCAATATTCTTATTGTCTCGTCAAACGTCCAATTGTCTGACATTACCTTTTTCAAATGTTGGTGGAGTATAGGAGCATAAAAACCGTTCATTAGCTCTGTTTATAGTGACTCCATAGGCAATAGATTGATAGAATATTTGTCACCCTTTTATAATAACCACTAAAAGTCCTTCCCAAATAGATCCAAGCTTCATACTTTTAGGCGTAATGTGTTATGGTAGTATAGAACAAAGTCAGATAATTACAAGGTAGTTATAGGTGGTCTAAGCTCATTAGCTTCTTGGCCCTCTTTAGTGACGGTTTTAGCTAAGTTAGCCATAGCTTCAAAATGTAACTGAATGAATGTGTTGGGACAACCTCCTCATGGCCTTTCCATAATCATCAACCCTATTATAAAGGACATCTTTTCCAAGAGAGTGGGTATCCCAGGTCTTTAACCATATAGAACGAGTAAAGGAAACATCTTGTGTATCTAGTGATAACTGTTACGATATGCCATAAGGTCACTAAAAAATGATCCCGTTGGAGAGGGTCTGAAGTGCCCATTTTTCGTAATATGGATGCCAAGGTGCCTTTTGCTTTTTCCAGAGTATTATTTGTAGAAAGGTTATATGGGGCGAGAAAAGTTGTTGTGCTCCTATGGAGGTACCAAGGATTTTAACCACTCTATAGGTAAAGTTTTTCCTTTGTCACAGAGTGGAACCTGGAGACACCATAAAGAATGAAAATATACTGATAAGGAATGTTGTATCAGCTTTGGAAGTCTAAGCTGGAAGAGTTACAGCTTCAATTCACATCATAAAGTGATCAATTCCTTCTAACATGAACCGATACCCACTATAAGTCTGGGGTAAGGGACCAACAACATATAAACTTATTGTCTGGTATGATTGTTGAGGCGTAGTAGGTTGTAGTAATATTTTGTCTTGATGCTATATTGCTTTTTAAAGGTTAGGCAGGCATTAGGACTTTATTAATGGGTTTCATGATTCCTCCCAGTAGTACCGTTGCTAAACCCACTCATAGATTTTTCATACTCCACCATGCCCCAGGATAGAGTGGGCCTCCATGATTGCAGGTAATTGCTCTGAGTGTTGGAGATCAGCAGCTAATTTTCTTTTACTTCTTTGTATAACTTCCAGCTCCCCACCTTTGTGTTTTGGGAGTGTCGCACTAAAATTTTTGTAATGGGTTCATCTTCATCGTCCAGGCATCAGGGGTCATAAGAAGGTTATATAATCTCTCCAACTTCGCTATTATATAAGTAAAGGACAGGTAGCTGAGTCAACCCATTGGCATTTATATGGCTTGTTGCATTTTGTTGTTCAATTTTTATATCAGATATTTGAGCTTCAAGGCCCAACAAGCCAATTGTCCAGACGATCTTTCATGCTTTGTGACTACTTTAAGGAGGAGTGGTCTTTAAAAATGGTACATGAAGTTTCATATAGAAAGATGCGGTAATATTTTGCAGTGAGCAGGAAAGCAATGTACTCCTTTTCTGTGACGCTGTAGTTGTGCTCAGCTTTTAAAAGCATCTTGTTGAAGTATCGAAACTGGATGGTCTATACTGTTTTATCCAATTAAGCCAGGATGGCTCCAAAGGCTTAATAGAGGCATTGATGAACAAAATGAAGGGCTTACCCTAGTTCAGGTGACGTATGAAAGGCCGTTGTTGTAGCAAGTTTTCAACATCTCAAACGCGGCCTTTTGTTCAGCACCCAATAAAAAAGGGTTTTTTATCCAAGAGGCGTATAAGGGGCTCACTGAGCTGGCGAACTTGGGATGAATTGATGGTAATACCTTATCATACTTAAAACACCTGGATATCTCGTAGATTCTGTGGAGTAAAAGCTTTTGATATCAATTCAACCTTATCTTGTAAAGGTTTGTGCACTTCCTGTGAGATAGCATGTCTGAGAAATCTGATTTCTTTTAAAAAATGTGACTTTAAGAGTTTCAAATTGACGTTAGACTCCCAAAGTCATTGATCTACTTTTTTGATGAATAAAATGTTCCTTAAATATTTTAGAAAAGACTGTAATGTAATCAATTTAAACAACGACATAACTTAGCTTAAGGTCGTGTAAAATGTGATCAATGAATTTTGAAAGATTATGGATACATTACATAAACCCTGATCTAGTTTAGAGGGCTGATATAGGTTTTTGCTGCAAATGAGATCACATTTCTCCTAGTCTTGTGGTGAAAGGTCCATTTGTCAGTATCCTCTGGCCAAGTCATAGCGGAAAATAGTTTGGAACTAGAGAGTTAGGACAGAGCAATGCTGATGTGCAGGACAAAATAGCTTTTTTAGTGAGTTTTTTTTTATTTTTTTAGTAGTACTTAACTACCTGATGACACCCTTTTTCTTTTTTATGAGCAAGAGAGGGGAAGACCAAATGCTTTGGGAGGGTACTAGTAATCCAGCGTCTAGTAACCACTTGATCTTTGTTCTCAATAGTTTCTCTTTGATCTTTGACTTATGGTAAGGCTTATATAAGATAGAATTGGCATCGCCAACATCAATTGTGTGGCTCCATCCTTCATATACCCAGAATCAGTATCCGATTTTGTAAAAAATAAACTATAGGTATTAAATAAAGTGTGAACTTTTTCCATCTCATCTGTGATTAGTTTATTTAAATATGAAAGTTGAGCGGAGTACATAACAGTTTGTCAGTAGGTAGCCTAATCTCTAACATAGACCTGAGGCAGTGTTATTTTTTATCTCCTTAATGATAATTAGTAAGATTATTCCTATCTCTTGATGCTTTTTCATTAGAGTCCTTATAGTAAGCTTCCCCTGCAGAATATTAACAAGTCGCTGGTAAGCAGGATTCAGTATTCCAGTAATTACTTGGAGCATTAGAAAATTACCTCCATCAATGCTTGTTATGTAATTTAGTCAGTTCCAAGTATCTATAAGGTGAATTTGGTGTCAATCGCCCATTTCACAAGAAAAAATTAATATCTCTTCAGAGGCATAAATAGGAATGACTTCTAAGGCTTCCATAAAATCAGGCAACTTCTTTTTATTTTTCCCGGATGATGTATAGTGTACAACAAGGCAGAAGAGGGGTACTCAACCAAGTAGGGATAATTTTTGGCAAGTTCTTTATTGGTTAAACCCTGAAAAACCTCATAATTGAGCAATGAGATTATCCTTGTTTCAGGTTGATGATCAATTCATACTCAAGCTTTTTTGAGTGTCAATAATAATGTCATAATTAATGTTATGCAAGGCCACATCCGGTGTCAAGAGGATAAGTTTCCCAATTCTGAGGGGTAAAGAGGAGTATGCCCTAATAGCGCGTGTATGTTAGAACCCGCAGTTCCATACTCCAGGGAGTAGTCCTGATCTGGAGCCAACTTAATCTTCTTGATGGTTTTGAGGAGATCACGTTGACTGGTGATCCAGTGTCAAGGTTGTCCATGACACATACCCAGTTGATGACAACCTTTACTTGGTTGGAAATCACTCAAAGTTATGGGAAGTGCTAGAAACTTCATAAGACTAAAAGTAAAGGTAAGCTTTTGAACGCTCTCAGTATATCTATCTCTTGTTTGATTTTAAGATATGAGCCTGCTGAATAGGCTGGATCAGTAAAGCAATGAACTGGTTTCATCAATAGAGAAGTTTATAGCCTCAGGGCATCCCAGAACTTGGAATAAATAGATTTCATCAAATATTATGGCTTTATTTACTCCTTCTGGGTTCAGCCAATATGGTATCCCTTCTTTGACTGGGGCTCCTATGACATAAAATCCAACGTCTTTTCCCCCTTTAGATCCGCCAATAGGAGGATTGCATATGCAAATCAGAGGAGCAATAGGGAGGAGGTTAAAAACAGGTATGCCAGGTTTGATGATTTGCTTCCTACAATACATCTTGTTAATAGGCCCTTCCTTGTTGTGGTAGTGCTCTTGAGGCGCTCAACTACCATTGTGGCTGTGGGAGAGGTCGTTTCAGCTTCAACGGCTTTTGCCTTGAGCTCTTTGGCAAATGTTTTGGAGAGTTTAGATGCACCTTAGGAGCATGTTTAAAGGGTCAAATGGGGATATTAGATGCGAGGATGCTTTAACTGCATCTTGGAGGGTCGTGGCAATTGAGCCACTGTGAAAACCCTCTCAGGGGAGGGCATGTGGCGAGACAAAGCCTAAATGGAATGCACAGGGCGAACTCTGGGTACAGATGACAGAAGGGAGCGCTTCCCTAACACCAATGACGCACTCTAGCCTATCTCCTAAGGCGGAGTGGTTTCCATTTTGAGTCGCACCACAGAGGCAAGTTTAAAATGGGAACAGGCATAGGGGGGCCATAAGTGTCGTCAATAACCCTTATGCTGAGCTACAATTGGGAGATTCTCAAAAGTAAAGACTTAGGATTTTAACACAACATCTTGTGTAGTCTCAACTTTATGGAAATCTGCAACATCTAATATAGATTCCTTTATATTGCGAAAATTCCGCGTGTAGCGTATTATTAAGATAATATGGCTTGCTAGGGAACGGTGAGATGACAAGCTTGCTAGAATGGCAACAACAGCGTCGTCAAGAGGCAACTTTTTTCAAGTAACATAGCTGGGTTTCACTATAGAACTTGTCAAATAAATGGCCACTGATTCTACCATTTTCATGCTTAAAAAATGAAGGCCTGTTTTTTCCTCCATAAACTCTTTGTTAAGCTAAATTCTTCAATAAGTGCTTCTTTACCTCCACCGAGGTATTAAGGATGTCTATCTGAGGAACTAATATTTTTTGGGCTATGCAACTTAGACAAGGAAGGTTGTGCTTTATCTTCTGTTGATTGGCCATCCCTTCCATAACAGATTCATAAATGAAGAGAAATGAGTTGATGCTACCCTCACCTAGCGTAAACTTGTCTCTAAAGGGGAGTTTATGGACATCAGAGTGACCCCATGAGGGCTTTGAGAGGAACGCCATTCAAGCTATCTGAAACGCGACAAAGTGTTGTCTAGTTTCTGTTCTAAAGCGATTTTCCTTGTTTCAGTTTAATCAGGTAGGTTAAGAAGGTTACTCATCTGAACGCCCTTGATTTTTGTTAAAAATGAATGTGGTGTACAGGTTCCCATGTGGTGAGCACTACTTATTGGAATCCTGCCACTTGAGTGCTAGCAGGTGCTATTGAACTGGAATTAACCAATATAGTGGCTAATGGAGTATTAAAACTCTCAACAGCTGTGTAAGATTTTAAAGAAAAATGGACCATAAGTAGATTCTAAATATAACAATTTTATTAATATCTTAAATGAGTGCAAAAGCGATCCCAATTAATTTTTGCCTCCTAGTATTTATGCTACTTAAGGGCTATTAGTTGATACAAGATAATTCGTTTTGCAGAGGGCATCTCAATTTAGGTAAATGATATTGTAGCCTATCAGAACTCATGAAAGTCTCAACACCTTGACTTGTTTTTTTTCATGTAAAGGTCTTAAAGCTGGTATGATAAAACCATGTTTTAATGTTTTAATATTAGATCCATTAGGCTTCTTGAAAACTTTTACCTCAACCAATTAACTGATATCCTAGGTGACTACTGAAGGATAAATTTTTCCATCCCTAAGAAACCCCTTCTTGTCTATACAATAGGGCTATTTTCCCATAGTGGTAGCACTAAGTTTAAAGTAGTGATGGGAAGACTTTAGAGTCAGTTTGCCTATTCTGCCAGGGGTTCAGAATATGCTTAATAACTAAAGCCACACTATTTAGCCGGGTCTTGGAGTAATAGTACTATTATATCCTAAAATTCTGCCAAAAATTAGACTGGGGATTATTATTTGTAAAATCAGAACTATTTTTAACTGTGACATTCTTATTGGCTTGCAATATACAATTGTATGACATGGTTAAATAGGTCGCAGGTTGTCTAATTGATATCTATCAGATTGGGCCAGGATTGCTCCTACAGCCACTTCACTAGCGTCAGTAATAAGAAAGGGTTACTCAAATCAGATGGGTTAACCCAGGCTTAGAGGTTAGTGCAATCTTAAGTAAATTGAAAGCATGTCCTGTTCCATATTCCATTTGAAGGGTATATTCTTGTTTGGCAACTGCACCAAGGGTTTTTCCAGTCAGAAAATTTAAGTATATATTGTCTTTAATATCCTACCATGCTAGAGTCACTTGTACGTTTGGTAAGGCTTCAAAAAGCAAACATCTCTATATTGTTTTGACCTTGTCTGGTAAAGGATATTTCCTTTTTTTAGTGACCTTATGCCCTAATATTTCATTTCTAGGTGTAATAACAAGCATTTGTTGGTTTGAGTTTCAGAGAAGCCTCTTATAAATAGTTTAAAAATTGGTGGAGGTGCTCAAGTTGGTCATTAAAGTTTTTGGAGAATAAATTAATATCTTAAAAGTATATTAAGATGCAAACATCTTCAAAGCACCTAGAAGTTCATCATTGTTCATTGGAAGGTAACATGGGTATTACATAGCCCAATGTATGTGGGTCTGTTCAAACAGCCCTTTATTGATGATAAAAGAACAAATGACTTGATACTCAGAAGATAGCTCAATCTGCCAGTACCCACTGGCAATATCCATTGCGGAGTATTATTGGGTCCCAACTAAAAGCCAAAGGGAGTCCTCAATTTGAGGGAGTGGATAGCTATCTTTTTTGTGCCACTTTGTTGAGCTCATAGTAAACCATGACAATACAATAGTTCTCATCATTTTAATAAACAAGAAGAAGTAAAGGTGCCCAGGGATTAACAAGAATACCAGAAACCCTGAGGTTAACTGCTCCTTGAGTTCAATGGTGAATAATGCCTCTTGGATTTTTCTCTTCAAGTAGAGGCACAAGGATATGGATAATTTTCCCACATCTATACATCGTGCTTAACACCATTTAACTTGATGAAGTTGTATGCAAACGTTGAGAATAAGTCAGATAAACCTCCAAGAACTCATCAACCTTCTTCCTTTGTTCTGGGTAAGGTCTTCCCCTATGGAGGTGGTGACCAGAGCTACAGTTTGATGATTTTCTAATCAAAGTCACATAGGCTTCTAAACCCAGAGACTCAGATGATATAATCAACTGATAAGTTTAGATAAGCAATTGGATTACTTGAGCAATGACAATGATTTTGGATTCAGGTTAGCTAGCAATATAGATATGGAGCCAGAATATGTGGGGGTGAGGTTACCTGGACAGGTTAAATCTTCCTTTAAATATGACTCTTCAGTCCCACAATTTCCATAAGGTCAGAGCTTTGTACACATGAATCCAGTTATCTACTACAATCTGCAACCCTGGGGATTACCTTGAGGTCTGGAAAATATACAGGAATCCCTTAAGCCCCAACCGCTATGTGGGTGGTATTAATTTCATATGAAAGCCTTGAACATTGTAGTTGAACCGATCAATCTGGTTTTAGTTTTGTTATAAACAGATTGAGCTTTTATGCAATTTTTGCCATCTTTGCCTGTTTTAAACACCAATTAAATGCAAATACCAAGCAAAAATTTAAATACTCTCACATAATGTATGATTACAATATATTCTCAGAGAAGTTTGGGTGCCTAGCAGTAACTTATGGCTAGGTTTATCCTAAGCTATAGCAGAGGCATCTAGCATAAGATGTACTGACCCTGAGGGGAAGCGCATAGTAGTCCTCTATGGATTGAGTTCTTGAGATCGGTGGTATCATGCTCAATGTAATGGGCAGATAGAACGTGATCTTAAATTTCTTTATTAGTTTGGATGAGATCACTTTCATTGGAGAACCGCTATTTATTAGGGCTAGTATGGGAATTTTAAGGCCTAAACTGCAATATTAGTAATCATGCTATCAAATTTCTAAGTTAGGGTGAGAAACATTGCTGACTCGTCATAAGAATAGGCCGTATCAAGAAGCTTATTATCAGATTTGTTCAACTCATATTTTCAGGTTTCTCCAATGGTGACTTTTGGGAGATTTAAGGATTATATAGTGGCATAATGGGTGAAGTGACACCACAAAGAGCCTATGTCTTCATGTTGACCTCTCTTTTCCCGACAGTTCCTACTCTGCCTCTTCCACACAACATTTTTAGCAATCCTCATTGGTTTTTCACCGGCTTTTTTAGTAGGACATATGGCCATACCTTTCTCCTTGACCTTTAGCTCATGCACCTTTGGTTTAGGTTGGGCTCAAAGTATGGAGGGGTGCTTGTTCAAAGTCTGGGTGGATCTCGTTGAGTGCCTCTTTAATGTCACAGATGCTAGTAAAGATTCACTTAATTCCTATCATGCAGAGTTGGATACTGATTCAAGATCACAGTGCGGAAAGGATGGCGTTAATAGCATCATTTAAAGAGATTTGATGAGTAATAAGCAGCTGTGTGAAAGCATAAAAGCAGCTTAAAAAATTAGAAGTATTTTCTTCTTGTGGAGGTGAATGGCCATGAAGGCTTGTTTTCAACTCAAGAGGGTATTAGCAGAGCCAAAACCTTTATGAGAGCGGACTTGACCTGGGCCAGGTCTGGCATCCATGAAGATGGGGGTCATAATATCAAAAGATTACACACAAAGGCAGGAATGGATATGCTTGACCTTTTTATGATCAGCGACCTCTTCCATAGAACACTTAAAAGCATTTAAAAACTATATAATGCTTTCTTGCCTGGGATAAAATTTTCCTTAATGCTAGGTTTAAAATCTGATTTGACTGGTGTGGATAGTGAATTAATGCCAGCTTGAATAATCTGTCTAGGCTCAGTAGAAACTGATTCAGCATATGTGTGGTGAGCCTGCTGGTCCATTTGCCTTCGAATCTTCTCTATGGCATATTGTAATTTATACAGCATCATCTGATAACGCTGGCGTCAGCCCTCTGATTACTTTGGGATTTTTAAAGTATAAATTTTCAGACTTACAGAAACAGAAATGAGTCGCAAAATTTGCATATTTCTTCTTCATATCATCAAAACTTTTTATTGGTTTTTTATGAAATTATATGCTTTCCAATCTAAAGTATAGTTCGCCTAGGGTGATAGGAAGGATTAATGACGCCTTTAAGGTGAACACCTCGCCCTCAAGCAATACTCTCAATTTGTTTCTGAAGTTCCACAAACTTTATTGAGCATCTCACCACGCATGGGGTCCTCAGAGTCTTCATCCAGTGGAACAGGTGCTCCAAAGGTTAGGGACCAGGGGGCCCTCTGGAACCTGGTCATCCTTCGGCCCCCTTGAGACCTCTTGGTCCTTTGGGGCATTTGGGACTTTAAGTCCCCATGGCCCTTCAGTGACGGTGTCATTTTGCACTGGAACATATCAAGCAGGGCTACTACATGACCCAATTGTTGCATCAAAATGAATCAAAAATTTAGGTTTGTGTTAAAGCCTCCAACGTGGCCTTTGGGTTGTAATCGTGCACCTTGGTAACCTTGTAGTCAGTGAGTAATGTGGACATCCATATATCCAGAGATTCCAGAATTCAACAGGGAAATTCGACTTTGCGCGTCATTGATGAGGCAACGGTTGTCCTGAGAGCTTCCCAATTGTCACAAACATAATTGGAGAGAGGTTTATAAATTTGACCAAGTTAAGGCAAGGCTCTGTATTAGTCCAGATGGCATACTATTTCTTGATGATGTAACCACAACAATTGTAGGAGATGATGGAGGTCTGGATGTACAAACTGCTGTAGGTAGGGCTCTGCTATATCAACCAACACATTGCTAACTAAGGCAGCTGAGCCTTAAAGTCCTAACATGTCAGAGAGGGCATCAGAATCTTATGATGACTAGACTGTGTCTCAGCAGAATAGATTCCATTGAAGCTGCTGGATGGCGTTAGCTAGGTTGTCAGTTTAAAGATAGAACTGACTGTAGTTCAGCATGGGAATATTGACCTCAAAGGTAGAGCGAAATTCTAGGCTCTTAGGTTGAATTAGTGCACCTCAAATTGTGAAGTATTATACCTTTGAGTAAATCACCCTTCCCCATTGTAAAGAGAGGATCCGTTGTTAATATTATCTTCATGTTTCATGATTGATGTTTTCACTGGTTACAGCTCAGGGCGCCCTTGTAGTGAGAACAATTTATGGGGTTTTAAATAGAAAAAGCCATATATCAAAATCTGTGGGTGACTGGAGCAGTAGAAATGAAATTCGTAAGTTGTCTTAGTAATGGCTTGAACGATCAGAAAGGCTGGACAGAGGGAATGGCGTAGCATATTCACATCTTTGGGGTCCAGTTTATGTGCACTATCCTGGGTTATATACTGAATATAGTAACTATGTAAAGAAGTAAAAGTTAATGTAAATTTGCTGGTGAAAATTTTTAAAATGTTTATTTGTTAAAGCATTCCTTATTTATAGGGCGTCTAGATGTCCTGTGGTGAATAGGGCGCTTGATTCCTCTTTGTTCAAGATCTTCACTTCTAATCACATGCGGGGTTCAAGCTGCAGCCACTTCATTTGATCAGCTTTTGGACCAATGCACTTACATTATACAGAGGGTTCCAGATGGTAGTATCTGGTGTTGAGACAGAATCTTATCTGATGACAATTGCTTAATCTCCCTCATACATCCTAGCCCATTTAAGGCAAAGGTTTTTTTGGTGAAATATATCTGATTCTGGAAGGCAACCCTAAGAAGATGTTCAAGCAGTTTATTGGTCTAATTTAAGATAATTTGGGCCGTTCTTAATACGTATGTCAGCTGGGGCATCCTTTTTTCTTATTTTAAACAAGAATATAATGTTGTGTATGTTATCATTTTAGCATACTTATGTAAAATTATTGGATTAAAAACAAATCGATATCCATCTTTTCAGGGACGTGAAGGCCGCTGATTCAGATCAGAACTATAGGTTCTTTGATATGAGAGTAAATTAAACAGCCTTAACAACTCAGGTGGCCTTATTGAGGTCACCTGCATAGTGTGAACAGAGGTTTCTGAGGTAACAGGAGTTGGCAGAGAAGATGGCAGTGAAAGTTAAGCGCTATATGGAACCACCAAAAAATTAGGGGCTAGAAATTCCCAAATTTAAGCAGTAGTAAAATTCATAGGCAAGTGGCGCCTAAACAGCGCCTCATTGTCATTAACATCAGAAGCTGATGCAGCTCAATATTGTTTTACCACACGTATTTTTGATCAATCACTAGCATGAATTTGGCTAATTATAATGTGGTCTTCTGTAAGCTCCTGGAGCAGTTTGTACAACATACTATAAAAATGGTGACGCTTTTCAAAGAAATTTTTCTTAAACTTCTCTGATTTGCAGTTTAGAGTAAATAGGTGTACTTTTAATTCTATTTTTACTACTTGAAAAAACTAGAATATGCAGGGATTACAACTCCTAATCCCAGTCAGTGGTGTACTGAAAGCTTTTTTAAGGCTTGACAAATGGCAACTAGGCGGCGTTAATGTAAAGTAATATTTTTACTATATATATTGAAAGAATAGTAGTTTTTAGTCAACAAGATATATGAGAGTTGTCCTATGTGATCATTCATTTTTTTTCTAGGATGATTAAGGAATAGATATAGCTTTGTTGGGCCTTGAGGTCAGCCGCTTTAGCATCTATGTGTTGCTCTGTATCATAATATACAATCAGCGTGGCTTATTGGCATAACATTGGTAGAGATCAAAGGAAAGTGCACCTTATAGTGAGCACCATAATGATTAAATTGGCACCTTAGCGTTGTTTTTAAGTGGGCATGTTGGTTTACAAAACTTTTTAGGTGATCTATATGGTAAAAGAAATCTTGTAAATCACAAAAGAAAGTTTTTCTCACTTACATTATATTTATAAATGGAAAAGGCGCAAAATTTTATCTAGTACTGGCAATGGCTTGATGGACTTACAATTTTAAACTTTGTTATGGATAGCTTCAGGCGCTATATCAGAACAATGCCCCTTTCAGAAATGTAGAACTTCATGGTATACTACTCAAACTTATAGGGTCTTCATTAGTGCAAGCTATTGATATGAGTAAACTTGAAAATTTCCATCTAGGTACACATTATTCATAAAATATGGTAGACAAATGCCTAAGATTTAGGGCATTTAAAACATATAAATCCAAATACGCCACCAATACAGGGACAATTGCTGATAATAATTAAATCACTATCAAGAACCTCTTTTTGTGGCGCTAATGATAGAGACAACAAGACTAAAAAAGTGATATGATTGTCCATTGTCACTGGTGCATAGTATATCAAGGTAAATTGATATTTGGGGTGTATCATAATGGCGTGGCTAAAAACCAATTTTGCGTTGATACTGACTCTGATAAATATGTCTCTAATAGAACTAATGTAACATTTTAGTCAGCAATAAGGCTCATCAGAATTAATATTAATTTAATACTAAGGATTAGCTTTGGTTAGTGGCATATAATCGAATCTTCAAACTATATAACAATTAGATACAATTATTATGTAATTATTCTCTTTTTCAATATGGTTGGTCATACCATATCCCATCAAGATTAAATTCACAATTGATTTAAAGTAAGATAACAAAATAAAATAGTTCTATTTTGTTTTTAAAATTTAAATCTAATCATTTATAGATAAAAAACTAGTTTTTTTAGATGGATGTAAAGTAAAAATAAAGGAAATGAAATGCAAGCTAAAAAAGTGAGACAATTGACTGAAATAAATAAAAACTTTCCAGATCAATAAAAATTCCTAATCAAATGTTTAGGGTTCTAGAAACCCGACCAAAAAAGTAAGTATTGCATAAAAATAAAATACTTAGTAAATGTATAATATGGAATGGAAATTTTGGCTTTACACTCCATAATTACAGCCAAAAATATTTGATATTGAAGAACCTTGGACGTAATTTTTGTAGTGTAAATATATTATTCTGTACTTTACAGTGTTCCACTTGTTAAAAAATTGGATTTTTTTTGCACATGGAAATATATATTGGAAGCTAGGATATTGCAATTTTGTAATGATCAGGTATCCCAAGGGCTAATAGTCCGAAAAAACAATGACCCTAGATAAAAAAAGTCACCTAATTCTATGGGTAACAAAGTAACTCATTGTTCCTAGTGTTTAATTGGTGTTAGCTGTTAGGTCCACATTAGCTGAGGTGCAGAGAGCTCCCAATGTTTGCTAGTGTCAGACATTCTTTTTCTCGACTTAAGAAAAAGAATGTTGGAGGTATTAGGGCTCCCAAATCTGCTACCATGATTGGCCCATCTCCCACCCAATCCTCAAATAATATTGTGGCTATTAATGATATGAGTACTCACAGTGAAAAGACCTTAGCAGATTCTCAGTGGAATCCTAACCATCAGAAAAACATGATTTATCACAAAAATTGGCTTAAAAAGGTAATTCTAATAATAGGATTACTCTGACTTCTCAGTTGAATTTGAGGAGTTCAATATCACACAGATCTGAATTCCTGCGAGGTGAGAAGATTTTACTCATTGATGATTGGGTGCAAGTTAACCAATCATTACCATCCAAGTCTGACCACTGCCAAATTACCCAATCATTACCATCTGAGTCTGACCACCACCGAGGTGCAAAGATTTTACTTGATGATATTAGGGTAAAGATTAACCAATAATTACCACATGAGTTTGACCACCACTAAGGTGAGAAAGATTTTACTCAATGATGATTGGATAAAATTCATCAAATCATTACTGCACGGGTCAGTTTTGCCTCAAAAATTTTATCCTCAATCTTATAGGCCAAAAGCCTATATTACCTAATTTAGATAACTGAGCTTTACATTCTTTTACCTTGAATATCGAAGGTCTCAAAATCTGAACTAGTTTAAATAGGAAAAACTAGTATTGAGAAAAGGACCTTTTCCTGGTTTTGCCTGCTGAAAATAATAAAAAATATAAAAACTATAATAAACCATTATTTTATACTTTTATTAAAAAGTAAGATTCTCACTCTGAGAAATTATTTGTGGCATCCATTGGCAGATCCCACAAACTGGTGTTCACTACAGGGGTCAAATCCCCTGAATACTTTGATAAAGTATCAAGGCAATCGAGGCTGTTAACATGAGCAGCTCTCCTGAATTACAATTAGTTGCTCTTGAGAAGCAACTAGCCAGCTCTTTCTCCCATCTCAAAGGGCTAGAGCAACGGCTGTACAAACTACCCATAAAGGATAGATACATCCTGGGTGAAGGGAGCATTGCTTCCTTCCTGTACGTTTATGAAGCTGAGATGGATGGCGCCACTGACAAACAGAAAGTTCAGTACATCCTTCCCTGTTTAAGCCGCAAAGCCCAAGAGCTGATCATTCCTCACCTAGATCCTCAGCACATCTGGCCAGACTTAAGTGGGCCCTCTTAGCTGAATTCAGATCCAAGCAGAGCTTACACAGGGAAAAACAGGCTTTCTTGCGCCTTACCAAGTACAAGGGTGAAACCCTCATTAGTTTTGCTGAGCGGTTCTACCTCACTGCTCAAAGGTTGGCTACATCTAACCTGCTTACCCTGGATGATGCTATCACCGCCATCTTAACAGGGTTAGCTTCACAACCCTCTCTCACCAGGCACATCATATCGGTGAAACGCCACCTTACAACCTTCTGAGATATAAAAGAGGCTTTGTTAGACGTCGCCCATATTCCTTTAGAGGAGCTGCAGCCTGTTGAACCATGGGAGGTGAGGCCACCTGTGCCTATTCTCCCCGCCAAACCTGCAACTTTGGTGCTACTTAGACTGGACATCCTTCATTCATGCAAAGTGGAGATCCTTACTGTGGTTTCCACTTCAGCTCAGTCAATAGGTGCGCGCTTTAAGGGTATATCCTCCAGAACTACTGGGGTTAAAAAAATGCCAGTTAAAGCAAAGCTAATTACCCCCTCTCATGGCTGTCTCCCCCATTTCAATTACAACCTTGCCCATGGTTGAAAATACCCCTGAGGTCAACTCTGAGGGGGTTACAATAACGTTGGGTACTATTAGTTGGGCGCTCCCGCGGAAGTGGAGGTCCCTGATCACCTAAACGCTGGAGGAGTAGATGAAGCCACCATACCTGAGGACACTTACCTCCATCAAGTTCTAGGGGAACTAATCGATATTGATACTGCCAGCGACGCCAATGAGGTGTTGTCTCGCCTCATTCGCCCTATCCAGCATGGCCATACCATGAAGTCTATTAAGGAAAAATACCCCGAGACCACAGGCAAATTAGCCTCCAACCTCCATCTTAAGGAGGTTTTAGCGCTATCGCCCACTTCTGGGGGGATACTCATTGAAGGTTGAAGTGGTCATCCAAAAAGTTTAGGTGATAACTATTTTAGATACTGGCTCCCCAGTGAACATCATCTCCTCCAAGTTGATGAAAAAGATCCCACTTGCACCTGACTTGGAGTACAACTAAGACTTTGGAACCGCCAGCCCTAATAACACCTGTGCACTGGGTGCTTACTCAGCCCTTCCCATCCATATTGGGAAGCTTATTCTATTGGCCCCCGCAATGGCTTTATAAATGATTATGAGATGCTTATAGGTACTCAGTTTATGATCAAGTATGAAGGCATCATCAACATGAGGCAAGAGACCCTATCTTTGATGAACTACAACGTTCCATTAGTTTTATCCAACAAAGAATACCCCTCTTCTGCTAAGCCTTATGTCACCTCCAGGCGCAACACTAAGAAATCTCATGATACAGTGGAGGCTAGCAATGGTGAACAACGTTTGGTTGACTCGAAAGTCACATCCTAAAACCCCCTCAATCTCTTAAGTGAGGCTGACTTTGAAGGAGAAGTTCAGGTTCCCAAAGTACAGCTTAGAAAAGAGAAGTCTACTTCTAAGCCCGTGGAGGCAGCCGTTTCTCATTCCAAGGTTCAAGAGAATCACTCTTCCAAGAATGCTACCCCTCGCGGACCTTGGCCTTAACCTTCACATACTAAGGATGTAGATTCTGAACTTACGTGTGGCCATTGTAGTCATTTTGACAAAGAAAAGAAAGCCCAAAAACTACTTCCCAATGAAAAGAAGCATTTGCATAAGGCAAACGAGGGAGCTGATGATTTTTGATGGAAGGGAACTGTTCTTTTTAAGGAAAAATAGGATGAAGAATTAAATGCTGGAAAGTCTAGCCAAGCAAAAACAGTGACTAAAAAAGGTCAAGCTGCCAATGAGCTCCAAGCTCCTCTACCCTCTTACCAAGTGTCAGATAGGGTTTTATATTACCGCAATCATGCAACTCCCCAAAGTGGCAAACTTGGATCAAACTGGGAGGGGCCATTCATCATCATACATAAGAGAGGAAATGAGTATTCCATAAAGTCTTTGGCTACAAGAATTATCATAATATGGGTACATGGCCGCTTCTTACAACCCTACACCCCTCCCAACATTCTTGGGGGGGGCAATGTTGGACATTCTCTTTCTTGACTTAAGAAAAAGAATGTTGGAGGTATTAGGGCTCCCAAATCTGCTACCATGATTGGCCCATCTCCCACCCAATCCTCAAATAATATTGTGGCTATTAATGATATGAGTACTCACAGCTAAAAGACCTTAGTGGATTCTCAGTGGAATCCTAACCATCAGAAAAACATAATTTATCACAAAAATTGGCTTAAAAAGGTAAATACTAATAATAGGATTACTCCAACTTCTTGGTCAAATTTGAGGAGTTCAATATTGCACAGATCTGAACCTCCATGAGGCGAGAGGATTTTACCCATTGATGATTGGGTGCAAGTTAACCAATCATTACCATCTGAGTCTAACCACCGCCGAGGTGCAAAGATTTTACTCAACGATGATAGGGTAAAAATTGAATAATCATTACCATCCAAGTCTGACCACCACCAGATTACCCAATCATTACCATCTGAGTCTGACCACTGCCAAGGTGCAAAGATTTTACTTGATGATGATAGATTAAAAATTAACCAATAATTACCGCATGAGTTTGACCACCACTGAGGTGAAAAGATTTTACTCGTTGATGATTGGATACAATTCATTAAATTGTTACCACACGGGTCAGTTTTGCCTCAAAAATTTTATCTTTGATTTGATAGGCTGAAAGCCTATTTTACCTAATTTAGTTAACTAATCTTTACATTCTTTTGCCTCAAATATTGATGGTCTCAAAATCTGAACTATTGTAAATAGGAAAAACTAGTGTCAAGAAAAGGACCTTTTCCTGGTTTTGCCTGCTGAAAATAATAAAAAATATAAAAATTATAGTAAACCATTATTTTATACTTTTATTAAAAAGTAATATTCTCACTCTGAGAAATTATTTGAGGCATCCATTGGCAGATCCCACAGCTAGTCTCTGGTTAACAGGTGGGAATAATGTTTAATCAGCCTTTTCTTGCAAGCTAACAGAAGGCTGAGGTGTGGCAAGGTGACGATAATTCTGCACAGACTCTATTATCTGTGCACCACAGAGGGCACTTATGGCTTGATTGGGGCTTTTTGCATCAGACTATGGTGTGAGGGGCGCTCAAACCCCAACTACCCTTATGTCACCTGAGGCCGCTTGTATTTTTTAGTACTTAGGTGGTTTTCAGACAACTGCAATGCTAACAAGGAAATCCCAAGATATTTTTAACCCATTTTTTAAATTTAAAAATATCATTTTTTAAACCAAAGCCTTTATATAGTTTAGAGTAATACTTTTTAGCAATCTAATTTCTATTTGGAGGATAATTGCATAAGAAAATAAAATTGGCGTTATGGAATTGCTGTACCAAATTATAGTAAACTGAAGAGTTAAGATAATTAGAATAATTTATGTATAGGATCCTACCCAATCCCAGCATCAGTATGCAAAAGATATTTTAATAACCTAAAGATGCAAAACTTAAAATTATGAAATTTCATCTAAGTATATCCAATCAAAATGTAAAAATTCATCTAAACATGAAAAATCCTGTAATATACTCACCTTATAGGGAATAAATGAACAAAATTATCATTTTATCACATCAACACACTCAATAAGGGAGTACCCTGCAAATTAACAAAAGGGATGCAATTGATGAAAGCTTTTTGAAAGGTCATTTTTTGCATGAAAGTGGAGAGTGTACCATTTAGAAATGTAGGGGTCACAGAAAGTGTCAATGCTTCCCTTAGTTGTTTTCTGACTAGCGCAAGAGGCATTAACTATCAGCAGTCCAAAAACATCCTCTTCAAACTCTCCATCTACCATCAGAGGCTGACTAAATAAAATTTGAAAATCAAATATGTTGTTTTTGCTTGGGACAATGCTGTCCCCCATCTTGAGGCTGGCTTGTAACCACAACCCATCAAAAATTATGAGCTGGTTTAGTCTAACAATCAGGTCACCTAAGAGCCTGACTTCCAGAACAACAAGCAAACTTGCCTAAAGGAGATTATCCTCTATCCTTTGACATAAATAGGTAAGTGTTGGTTCTGAATTCCAGTTATAGCAATAGCAAAAAATTTTCTTTTTGAAGGTGCATATATCTCCCTACACTCATCTTATCCCATCTAATGGGGAAAAGCCCCAGACGTTTGCTCACGTGGAGACTTTAAAAAGCCTCATATTTTCTGAGCTTTATTGGGGTTCCATTCCCTCTAACTAGAATAATTCTATTGAAACCACCTTGGGAAGGAAGTTATGCCAAGAGAGCTCAAGGTGGCTATCAGCTGAGGGATAAAACTTTGATGCTAAGATTTATCAAAAATAAAAAATTAAAGGTCGCAATTAGTAAGTTTACTTATATAAAAAACACAAGTGTAAGAATACAAAGCTGGGGGCAATAAAAGGCAATTCAAATCTAAACAAAACTGGCGAGTTAAAATGATTACAAATTCTAATTTTGAAAGCCTAATTGATTATAGTATTGACAGGTGGATCATGGCCCATGTAGTTTCAAAAATATAAAATAAAATTTCAATTGAATTAATCAGAGTTTCACCAATCAAAACTTGCAATGTGACCATCAAAAGCTTAAAATGTCCTAATATCTTGATGTTATAGAGATTTCATATGCAGAATATTGTTTTGTCACATCACCTCACACTAAGGGAAACCCTGAAAATCGACAAAATGGGGTGCAGTTATTAACAGTTATTTGATGGATGACCTTTTTACAAGGAAGTTGGGAGTGTACCACTTGGGATAAGAGGTCCAGAAATAATTGACATTTTCTTTGGAGGTAGTCTTGAAGGTTTAAGAGGCCTCAAACACCGGAAGTCCAAACAGCATCCTCTCCCACCTTCCCTTCACCATTTTAAGATGACTGAACCAATAGGAAGTCTATAGGATGGGTTTACTTGGGAAAGTGGTCATCCCCATCCTATGTGCTGGCTGGTATCCACAACCTACAAAATAAAAATGAGTTTAGTATAATGTAACAATCTGGACTCCAAAGATACTAACTCTCAGAATGACAAAATAACCTACTGAAAGTAGAGTAACCTTGAATTTTGGCATAATAGTTAAGTGTTGGGCCTGAATTCCACTTGATTATGGAAAAATCTTCCCACTGGTTGGGGGCAGACAGCTCCCTATACTTATCCCATCTTACATTAAGAAAACCCCTAAAGTTTCGCTTGCACAGCAACTTGTGTGGCCCCAGCATATTAATATAGGTAGGTTGGGGGACATCTCCTCTTTAATTAACTTTATTCTAAGGTTGCCACTTTAGGGGATGATGTAAAAAGTACACCAAAAGATTTCAGGTGTAGCTCAGCCACCGGTGGTAAATATATTTGCAAAAGGTTAGAATGTCTAGACTCAAGGCTGCAAATGGTAAATTTTCTGTAGGGAATTTCAGACATAAATACCAAACTTGTCACACTAGAATTACTTTACTACTTCTTATTAAACCAAAGAGGTAAAGTATCTCTAATAAATCAGGGAGGAGTCAAAAAATCCCACAATTAGTTGTCATATTAGAAGCCAAAAATTACAATAGATTTACTTTTAGATTTAAACATAATATTTAAGTTTTGCTGAGTAGAACTTGAAACTCAACCATCTAGGCACAATACTTTCCTAATATCCTAACATATAAGGAATACATGTGCAAAACTACTATTTTGTCACAATTCTAGAGAAAACACGCATCATTATCAACAATATTATATTACCAATAATACTTTCCCTGTGTGACATATATCTTTCAGTAGATGGTGACAACACTGACAAGTATCTAAAAGTCAAAAATTTATAAAGATAGTTTTTTGGGGTGTTATTATATTGGGAGTGGCGTCCTACTATTGCCCCTCATGACGCAGGTTTGAATCTGAGCATAGCAGAAAATAGTAATTCTGTGTTAAGAAGATAGTAATTTATGTGATCTAGTACTAAAAAAAGATAACAATTTATGTGAATTTGTGCACCATTGTCATGTGCCGCTGAGATCAACATTCCATTGGTATATATCCCCTCCCTTGTCTTATCCCTGTCACCACTTATTCATTTTCATCTGTATTCCCTTTTAAAACCTTCAAAACCTTTTTCCCTTTGCAAAATTTTTAGATCAGGTATATAAGCCTTCTCTAAATTCTCAATAATCTATAAGATTTACTTACCTCATAGTTTCCTGTTGATAAAATCCAGCTTTATCCAAAATATGATGATAAAAATATTTTTGGTTGGAATGCCCTCTTGAACACACCAACAATCAAACACTAAAATGACTGATTGAACCAAAACTGGAGAATAACCAAACTGTAGGTTGCAGTTGACCTCATATTCCCAAGTATCATGTCAAAGCTGTGCCGCTACCAGAAACGACATCCTGAAATCTATAACTAAGATACATCTGACCAAGTTACCATTTTTATACTTTATATGAACATGCGCCAACCAGAATCCTAAGAAATTTGATAATGGACCCATTGATGTATGGTTGGAGAACTATAACACTTATTGTTATGATTATGGGGTCAGAACCCAAAACATTTATGTAGTGACCAGCCTGCTTACCAAAACTTCTCAAAAATGGTATAGCGCCAACATACCTTTCAAATCCTGGAACCAATGGCAAGCTCATGCCTGATATAAATATAAAATTTTGGCCTCTCAACTCCAAAAAAGGTTTTGTCAACTTCCCCTCCAAAATTTTTTGTATATTAGCATATTTGTCACCAAATATGAATACCTTATGGAACTTTGGAGACAGAAGACCTACCACCAATGCGAGGAAGTCAATCAGCAACTCCTTGTTGGTTCCTCTATACCCTTGAAACTCTTATCCTAATGCTTCATACTTATTGCAACAACTTGTGTAAATCCAGCCATTACAATTTTCAAAATTATGCAATAATGGTGACCCATCACCAAAATCAACCCCAAAATTCCAGTGTTGTAAACTTGGTTGCTGAAGTTTTGGATGCCTCCAACACCTAGGAGATTCCATGAAATCCCAATATTAAACCACCCTTAAAAGTTAACCAACAGACTACACTCTCACCAAACAATCCCAGCAATTTACCATTTTGGCTCAGGGTCAACGTTATTAACAACTTTTGATGATTTATTTTGTATCCAGAACAGCCATCACTTCCCCAAATGTTGCACCCCTTATGCTCAATGCCAGGTAGTTCATCCAGGTTGACGTTTCCTTTATTGAGGAGAGAAACAAACTTGGGCCACACCACCTACCTCGAGACCTGCAATTTACCCCCTCCAGTTTGCCCGTCCAATTCTCCTCATCCCAGAATGCCCATGCAACCTGCTCTTTAGGATATACCAACTCAAAAACCCCCATTACATATCCAGTATGTGGGTGAAGAACCTCAGGCAAAGCTGATCAGTTGGACTTACTTTTGGAGGAATATGCTGCTGAAAGATGAAGAATCAAGGAAACTATAAGCTCAAAGGCTACCCCAAATTATCTAAAGATAAGTGTTGTAAAATTTATTGAACTCCAAATCCCTGAAAGCACCTGAGCCCAAAATATCTGCCCCTGAATTCCTCACATAATATAAAAATGATAATTACAAAATGCTGGATCTCTGATGATGGCCAGACCCCATGAAAGCCTAATAGAGAATTATGATGAGAATCCCTGAATCCAATCAACTACCCAGAAAAGCCTCTACCCAACTTTGTCCTCAGATAGCAAAATTAATCAAAAGAAATGAGACCCCACAATTTCAAACCCATAGTGTCCAAAAGCAAGAATCAACTGCCCCTATTTCATCAACCTGACCCAGTCAACCAGTTCTGAAAAGTTTACCTGCTCAATATTCCCTTATGGTGATTTCAAAATTAGCTTCAGTCCTTTCAATTACCCCCGATCAACCAGAAAGAATTATTCTGCTGATAAGGGTTTGAAATAGACTATTATCTCAGGAACCCTCTGCAATTTATGCAATTTTAGTCCTGACTTACGTCAAAATTTGCACCAAAGCATTGACCTTATATGACTTTGAAACGTTGACCAGAAGCATTAAATCCTTTTTACCAACTAGAAATGCTGACACTAAAGGATCCTTTAGGATATTCCTTCTCAATTATCTTGGATTCAAGGACCATCTGCCAATATTGTCACTAAAAAGTTCTTGATTGGTATCATATATGAAGATATCCTCCAAAGTGACCTTATCTTTCTGATGTCTGGAAGCTCTCAACAGCCCTGTTGCATCCAGGTCTTTGATTTTCCTGTCAAAATTGCTGGCAAAGTATGTTCAAATGATGCTGTCGTCTTTGACCATGATTATTTCCTGATGCTGCTATCCTACCAATCTCTTAAAGAATTTGGAGTTATTACAAACTTTGGGAGTGACCAGTGATACAATTAAACTACCAGCGGATGAAAAAGCTGCCTATCAATATACCCACACTCCATTGACCTAAGATCAACCCTCTGACAAACTTGTTTTCTATCTCTGCACCAAAGTTTTCTCATGAGACCAAAGTCCCAAGCTTTCCCCAGATCTCAAGAAGGGGATGTTGCGAATCTATATGACTTGATGACAAGCCACCATTATGACCAAGCAAATCATTGGAGAAATTACGCCAAAGGTGGTTTGGTGGACAGAATCTGTTGAGGATGTTTCAGAGCTATAAGTAATTGATCGCCCTAAGATGAGGTGATAATGGGTTATAACGGGTCATATCAGATTGCCTTCAAAATAGGGCGATAGGGCAATGTTGACATTTGACAAAAGATACATTGGATTGCTCAAATTAGGGCGATAAAGAATTGAAGAACAACAAGCTGAAACCAATTAGAATACGGTGAAACAAATAAACTAAGCAAAAGGGTTGGTACTGACTGAGGTCTCAGGGATATCAGTGAAATAAGGGGACTGGAGGAGGAGGTTTTTTTGGGAGTAGAAAAGAAGAAAAATAGAAAGAAAGAGGTAGCAGACTAGAGGAAGATCCGCCGATTTATTATATTAAAATAAAGAAGTGTTTGAGGGAAATTGCTCCCGTTTTATTATATATTAATTATTTACAAGTGTATCAAGGAACAGATGATCATCATATCATTCATTCCAATTATTCAATGGCCAAAAATCTGTGCGAAAAACCCTTCAGCAGATACATACGGAATCACTGAGATTCAAAAGTGGTGCTCACTAAAGAGGGCCCATTGACCAATACCAATACAATGAAAACTCAGCCGCTGGCTATGTTGCATCCAGGTTGTTTTGATAAGGAATCTTCACGACATGCTGGGCCTGTTGCATATGAGGAGTTGAGACTCATGTAAGATAATGTGCTCAAAAGGCAAGATGAGTTGCTTAATAAGGTTTACAGTGATAAGTTGCACCATTTGATCGCAAAGGAAATATTCATGGGTTCTTTCATTGATTTGAGTTTGTAACTGAAGGAACTTTGGATTGGCGGAGGGCGAAACTATTGCTCTCCTCCTTGAATGTTAGGAGTGCTGATCAAGCGTTTGTTACCTCTCAGCTAGTTCCGTTTCAAACTATGAGGTTAAGTAGATGGTGCTGCAGTTGTTTGGCTTAACTGCAAAAATATTGCAGTGAAAAGCCGGGTTCTTGGCCATCAGGTTTCAGCAAAATGAGACCCTCACCACATTCGCTGAGCGATTTATGATGGAAGCACATGTGCTGATAGGAGCAGGGATTTTATCCAAAGTTGATGTGTGTATTGCAATGGCCTTGGCGGTGAAACCATACCCTGAACTTTACAATGCCATGGCCCCGTTGTTGGAGGATGATGTACCTCTTAATAAACTTGTTCATTTTTAAGTCGTTTAGCTGTAACTTTCCCTCCACCTAATACCTAACAAATCTGCACTGTTGCTGTTGTCCACCCTAATCATGTAGGGGAGTCAACCGGTCAGTGAGGGTTCTGTCAGGTTAATCACCGCAGTCCAACAGTTGTTCCTTAACTACCAATCAACATCTGACCAACTACTGTTTTGGCCCTAACTATGCTGATCAGCGGCGGTCATTCTACTGATGGGGGTCTGGTTACACCGATTCTTTTCAGAACTACCTACCAAGTGGACCAACTTATATTAATCACAGCCATAGGCCCTATGGAGTAAGTTGTTTTAATTGTGGTTACACAGGGCACATGGGGCGATGGACCCCAATTGTTGGATCCCCCGTACAGCTGGATCAAGGCTACAAGGAAAAGTCAGAGCGATGTATAGATGGGGCTCTCTACTTCCACTATCTTGAATTTAAACGTTCCACCTTAATCTACTGTGTTAATTGTAGCAGAAGCCTCTCAGTATGAAGATACAATCCTCTACCCTCATCCAGTTGGGGGAGTAAATGTGCTGACCCAAGCGCAAGTTGAAGAAATGGTGGACAAAGAATCTCCAGAGCGACTGAATCTTTATGCTTGTCAAATGTTAGACCAAAGTCTGTCATACCTTTTAGAACCATTCGCAGATGCTTTGTCCCTGAGAGGAGTAGATGTCGCCCTTCCAGTGGACGCTATTATAACACAATACCCTAAATTGGTGCGGGTATTATGAGTTTCCTGGGAAAACATGAATCTCTGAATGTAAGCATAGTAAATAGCCAGCATTCATCTTACTCAAAATGCACTTACTGTGACATCGTGGTAGCTAAAACTCAGTATGTGCCATAATTGATACGGGCGCTCCTGTTGATATTGTCTCCACTAAATTGGTGGCGAAGTTGTCCTTAAAACCTGACATAGAACACCGGATGGGTGTGGGGCCACTGGAGCCAAAAAACCACAGTCTCTGAGGGAGCGTATAGCGCGCTTCCCTTGCAGTTCAGATCCATTGTTGTTGTGGCTCCAGCGATGGTATTGCCAAATAGCAATTACAATCTGTTGCTTGGGGCTGCCTTTAAGCAACATTATGAGGCTGTAATTGACATTATGGAAGAGACCCTAGCCATTTTGAGACAGCGAATACCAATTTATTTCACCTCTAGCGGAGTGCCAAAGGGCTCAGGGAATATGGGATAGATCAACCTTGCCTACAGCGATGGGGTGGTTCCAGTGCATTATCACTAATTAAAAGGGAAAACTCGGGCTCTCCCCCATCAGATATACAAATACCAAGGGCTACCGCTTAGAGCAGCTGAAGCTATATACATTCCCTCTGGACATCAAGTAACAGTAGACACTGATTTAGAGGTGGAAGTGCCAGCTGGACTCTACAGAGAGATCATTGAGCCTTATCAGCAATCACAGCTTGAGCCCCACGTGGCCCAGGAATCATATGGCCGGGCCATGAGGAAATCAAGGTAATGATAGCAAATCTTCAGAACAGACCAATTTTAATCCGCCAACATCAGATTATAGCATAATTACATCTGAACCTGGTTGAGGAGATCACCCAGGTTAATGAGTTTGGTTCTCTGGATGAATTTGGTCTGCCCATCAAACCGCATCTTGGTGCAATGGTGGTTGTACCACGGGAGAATTTAATGGGGTTATAAGAAAACCAGAAGGAGCAGGCGGAAGCTTTACTTCAAAATGTAAAGAGATTTTTGCGGTTGGCAATCATAATTTGGGGTGCACTCGGGAGGTTTTCATTGACTGGACACTGGGGATCATCCCCCCATCAGGTCTAGACCAATCCACCAATCACGGGCAGCTGAAGAAGTTGTCACTGAGGATATTGAAAATCTGCTTGAGCAGGGAATGCTTGAACCATCTAAGACTCCATGGGCTTTGCCTGTCCTAATTGTTAAAAAGAAGGATGGCACTAACCACGTAGTAATTGACTACTGGAAGCTCAATATTATCTCCAAAAAAGATTCAGACCCTCTACCACAGATTGATGATGCGCTGGATTGGTTAGGTGGAGCCTGCTACTTCTTGGAGATGTATTTGATATCCAGTTATTGGCAAATTGAGTTGCCCTTGGTGGAACAAGAAAAATGTACTGTAATCACATCAAAAGGGATTTTCCAACCAACTTGCTTGCTGCAAGGGCTATGTAACGCCCTGGCTACGTTTCAACTTGCAATGGACACCATACTGGGTGATCTAAAGCTGTTGTGCATTCTTGTGCATCTTTACAATATTAACATCTTATCTTGCATGTTTGCTGAGCACCTTACCCATTTGGAAGAGGTGTTTCGCTAACTGGATGAGGCTAATATTAAAATCAAGCCTCAGAAATACCATTTCTTCAAGGATCAGCTTGAGTACCCTGGGTTTGTGGTGGATGTGACTGGGCTAAGACCTCAACCAGCCAAGGTAGAAGCTATCTAGAAGATGACTAAGCCAGTTAATAAGCGGGACAATCAGGTGTTTTTAGGGATGGTGGGTTATTACTGACAATTCATACCCAATTTCAGTTGCATCAGAGGTCCGCTATTTGAGCTACTAAAGCAAGACATGTTCAAATGGACGGAACAACGCCAATGCACCTTTGATACACTTTGAACGCGTTAATTAGTGCGACTATGATGCGCTACCCCAATTTTGATAAGGAATTTATAGTGCAAATGGATGCGTCATTTTCTGCTGTTGGGGATGTCCTGTCTCAGAAGGACGATGAGGGAGAGGAGCACCCCTTGGCATACTGTAGTTGTAGCTTGAATTGCCATTAAAGGAATTACACCATAACTAGGTGAGAGTGCTTAGCGGTGATCTATGCATATAAACAGTTTGAGTCTACTTGCATGGAGTAAAGTTTAAAGTCATGATTGATCATGCATCGTTGTGCTGGTTGCAGAACTTAAGAGAGCCTGAGGGGTGACTGACCTGATGGGCTCTTAAACTGCAAGCTTATGACTTTGAAATTCTTCACTGACCAGGAGCAAAACACCAAAATGCTGTTTGTTTATCAAGAATGCCAACAATTGCATTTATAGCAGATTTAAGTGACATAATGTTTGACAAAATGCTCAGTGGGAAGTACGATTATGAACCGCCTCAAATTATCAAGTTACTAGATGGACTCAGGACCAATACGTTCCTAAGAATGGGGAATTGTATAATCATATAGGGGATGTTACCATAAATATCCCAAGACCTTCCACCTGCCCATATATTATTATGAGTGCACACTGAGCAATTGACCATGGTGGAGTCTGGAAAACTCATGAATTTTTAAGGCCGCAGTATTATTGGGAAAGCATGCAATTTTTGTGCTTGAGACCCTGTCTTGCTGCCACCAGTGCCAGGTGGAGAAGCCATTCCACCAGAAGACTTCATACCAATTGATAAAACATTGCTTTTCTTGGCATACGGTCTCTTTTGATGTGGTGGGACCTCTGCTGACTGGAGCTACTCAGTCTAAGTATATCCTGGTGGCAATTGACCACTTGACTAGGTGGGTTGAGGCGCGAGCCATTTGGGATCTGGGGAAGTTACTTTGGCTAATTTTATAACGGAATGCATCATACAGTGTCATGGCTGCCCACAGTTTATCCTTACCAACAATGGAATCAACTTCATCTCTCACATTTTACCCAAGCTCAAATAATTGATAGCCATCCGCAGGGTCCTAACAACCCCGTATAACCCTGAGTCCAACAGAATGGTTGAACGGGCTAACAGGACTCTGGTGAATATACTATGGAAGTTGGTTACAGATAGACCCTCTAATTGGAGTACCCTTATTTCTACCACAGTGTTCGCCTACAATATAAGTTACCATTCTGCCACAGGAAAAAGCCCCTTCCAATTGCTTTATGGATGGCACCCCACTCTGCCTGCGCTGATATATGCCTGTGTAGAGGACACTAGCAGAATAAATCTGCAACAATATTTAATCACCCTTACAAATACGCTGATTGAGTTACAAACCAAAGCGTACTCATTCAGCTTAGCCAAGAAAATCAAAAACCAGGATGCTGATCAGGTACGGCAAAGTGGCCTAGCACAGTTCAAAGATGGAGATATGGTGCTATTCCACGATCAGCACGGGTTTGGGAAGAAGCACAAGCTTGCAAATATTTGGTTTGGGCCATTTGAGATAATAGAAAAATGGGAGTTGAAGCTTATACTATCAAGGATCCTGCAAGCAGTTGGATTATAAATTGGGTGCACGCAAAATTCCTTTGGGCATATAAGCAGTAATATAGCCCCTCTAAAAATGAAAAATAATAATAAATAAATAAATAAATAAAAATATAATCAGATAAAATATATATATCTATATATATATATGTGTAACTGCTGACAAGAACTTATTTGTAGAAATACCATATGTGAGTTTTATTACTTTTAATTGGGTTTGTTACTTGAGGTCTTTCGCTTCGCTGTCTTAATTATCCTGTCTTTTTTGGCTTCTTGCGGTGTTCCTTTTGTTTTGATTGATGGGACCTTTGTTTTTTCTTCCACTGCTTTGAGTGTGCCATAGTTTCTATGGGCTCATCTGGGGTTGGGGGTGGAGGCAAAGGCTTCCAAGGTGATAGAGAGGGGGCTGACGTCCGCTCTGGGGCCATTGAACTAGTCCAAAGAGGGGAGTCTGGTGCAACGGGACTAGAAGAGGAAGATGGACTAAGGTTCCAGGGTAATAGGAGAGGTGGTGAGAGCTTGGCTGGTTGATCAAGACAAAACTGTTCTTGCCCCATGAGGAGCAAAGCTTGCAACCACATGCGTTAATGATCCTGGGAAATCAACGAGTATGCCAACAGAGGAAGCCAGAGTCACAAGGGCTGGAAAGTAAGCAGGTGAGTGCCATCTCGAGGGGAAAAGGCTGCGCCCAGCACCAGACAATCTACAAGGAAGTTCTCCATGCTCAGATATACTATTGGAAAAGGAGCAGTTGCAGTAAATGCTGCTCACTGGGCCCAATTGAGGCTGTCTGGTGCTGCTCTATTTCTGAACCTAAAGCAGTTGTGGGATGCAATTTTAAGTTATCTAAGAGCGCTGTGATGAGAAGGTATTGCTATGGATCATTGGCGCTGAGGGCGGTGAACGCTGTGGTGACCCCAGAGCAAAGGCGAGCTAACCAGTTGTTGCAGAAGTTTACCCTCAGGGACTGGAAGTGGGTAGGAGCGCGGGGAAAGGACCCCAACCAGCAGGCTATCACCTACGGCACAAAGCACAGCATCCGCTGAACAGACAGAGCCATGGGATAGGGCTCAGCAGGAGATGGAAGCACTAGGCGACTAAAGCCACTCACCAGGAGCTGGGCTGCTTCATTATATGAAGGCCCTTGGGTCTACTCCCCTCCCCCAGCATAGCTGGGCCACTATGTCCCAAAGGGGGCGCGCCTGGAAGCCAAATGGCTGACAAATTTGGCAAGAATCTCTTCCTGGGTTAGCACAGTTGTGAGGTCCACGTCAGCCTCATCCTCATCAGCCAGGGGAAAAGGAAACTGGGGGAAGAGGGATGTGGCCTGTGTCAGGCAACTCTGCACCAAGCCACAGATGGTAGAAAAAAGTGAACTCACAGACTTGCAGCTGTTGGCACATGATGGTTTGCATGGCATTGAAGAAAAAAGAGTCATACAGCTTATTGTCCAGTCAAAGGGGGGTAATGTTGCAAATCTATATGACTGGATGATAAGCCACTATTATGACCAATAAAATCATTGGAGGAATTCTGCCAAAGGTTCAACGTACAGAATCCGCCAAGGATGTTTCAGAGCTATAAGTGATGCTACCTTAGGATGAGGCGATAATGGATTATAATGGGTCATATCAGATTGCCTTTAAAACAGGGTGATAGGGCGATGTTGACATTTGACAAAAGATAGTTTAGTTCACTCAAACTAGGGCAATAAAGAATTTAAGAACAACAAGCTTAAACCAATGAGAATATGGTGAAACAAATAAAATAAGTGAAAGGGATGGTACTGACTGAGGTCGCTGGGTTATCAGTGAAACAAGGGGACTGGAGGAGGAGGTTTTTTTGGGAGTAGAAAAGAAGAAAGGTAGAAAGAAAGAGGGAGAGGACTAGAGGAAGATCCGCCTATTTATTATATTAAGTAAAGAAGTGTTTATGGAAAATTGCTCCCATTTTATTATATATATTAATTGTTTGCAAGTGTATCAAGGAACAGATGATCATCATATTGTCCATTCCAATTGTTGAATGGCTGAAAACTTGTGTGAAAAACCCTTCAGCAGATACATATGGAATTGTTGAGATTCAACATGGGAGTTACCCCAATCAGTGAAGATTTTGATAACATGCTTACCAAGATGATGATGCTGCCACTTTACCAAACATGGACTAGATGCCTTCAATTGCTAAGGCCCTCAGAGCCCTAGGGAAGTCAAGGTACCCTCCACCACTATTTTTCCCATGGGTAAACCAATCAGGAATATCTGAAGGTTCAATCGCCATGATTGCTATCTGTTGCACCCATCAAGTTTTAAGGGTCATCCATGACACCATCTCTACCCATTTTTATTTGGAGTTACCCCTCTGCCCAACTTTATTCAACCCTTCCAACATATAACATCCACTGAACTAACTCAGGCAACAGCCAAGGAACCTCACTGGACCTCACTTTAACGTGAACAACTTGGTCTTAATTGCTTAAGACCCCCAATCTCAATTTTAGGAAAATTAGCACAAAAATGAAAGGGGGAGTATCACGCTACTGCCAAGATTGCCAATCCATTTGTGGATATCCCCACCCTTGTCTTATCCCTTTCACCATTTATTCATTTTCATATGTTTTCCCTTTGAAACCTTTAAAAACCTTTTTCCTTTGCAAATTAATAGATCAGGTATATAAGCCTGCTCTTGATTATTAATAAATTATTAAAATTACTTCCCTCATATTTTTCATGTTGTTTTTTATTGGGCTTTATCCCCTAATATGCTATTTTGGATATTCAAGTGGAATGCTCTTTTGCACACATTAACACTTAACTACTAAAATGACTGATCAAACCAAAATTGGAGGTGACACCCAACCAAAGCTATATGGCAGGAAGTTGCACGCCTGCTTAAGATACAAAATGAACAGGAATTCTCGATATCAAATAGCATCTTTGCACTCTAGATTGAGTCACCAATCCCATCTACCCTCCACTCCCTAATAATACCCATTGCAATGTGGACTATACACACAATTGCATTAGATGCGTTCAAGGGCACAGTTTCAACCATTCATGGGATTATCAACAGATTCCATGTCCACTTACTAGAGCACTTCCAAGCCTGGCTCTATGGATATATGAGACCAAGACAAAAAGCGCTCATAGAATCATGGTTCCCACTCTGGTTCCTTCACACAGATCCTTTCCTTCACACCTGCTCCATAGTAGGGGAAACCCCCTCAGAGTAGCGCACCAACCCCCCATACCTAGCAGCCCCTCTGGCAACAGGGGTAACTTGAGTACCCTGGGGTATCCAATTTTTTTATATTTGTTAGTTATTCTCTTAGTTTCACGTATATTTGGTAATGTCTGTCCCCTGGTCAGCTTACCTTGGTTAAATAAAAAAATTGGAGGTGACACACAAACTATAGGTTGTGAACAACATAGGATTTCTGAGCTAAAACAACACCATACCTCAGTCTGACTAAGCTAATTAGTGAAGTTAAATCATGTAGTACAGCTTTTCAGAACACATACAGGAAGTTTTTACCACAAGCACTTGGGTTTTCTCAACCATAACTATATTCTTACTCCATGTCCCTATTAATCTAGTATAATTTTCTTAATATTAGCCCACCTTGAATAAGATATATATAATAAACTATATATATTAAATTGATAACTAAATTTAATAAGTAAAATAAGTACTGAATTACATCTTACTTACATACTTATAAAAAATAAATAAATAATATATATATATATCAATTCACTGTGGTTGTATAGATAAAGATTTTTCACCTTTGAACAGTCAATATAAAAGTAATCAAGATGGATCAACCTTGAGAGAAATATACCACACCATGTTTTTATAGCCAGTACAGGTTTCAAATATATGTTGAACAAAACCTGCACTAGAGTGGAAGCAGGAAGTATCCTTCCAGGCTAACCACCCTTTTGAACAGTCAATGTAAACTGTAAAAAAGTAATAGCTTACTGACTGATAGTATAAAATTATGGTATAGAAAAGCAACTAGTTTATATTATAATTTATTGCATAAAATTAAACTGTTATACCACATATGGGAAATAAATACCTTGTTTAACAGTTTTTAGTGGGTACCTATGAACTAAAAGAGCCTTTATGCAAATTCAAATCCCTAGCTTATGTGGTTTATGATAGTATGATGAGAGGTAGCTTTTATATTCACAAGTTCAAATTTTTTGCACTTTTTATAGGTACCTGAAAATCCAAAGCCACTTATGTGATAAATTAACTTTCATGCAGAATATACATTTAAAATATTATATCATTTGTACTTTGGTTTAGAATAAGTAAAATAATATTTGATATAATCATCTATTCTGAATTCTTTTATTAGAATAATTAATGCTACAAAATAAGTTTGTATCTTATAATTTAAATTAGATTCTTCCTAACCAATTCTTAGTTGGTGTCTATGAACTAAGAAGAATCTCTCTTCAAAATCTTAAATTACAAGCTAATGTGTTTAGGAGATAATCTGACAACTGGCTTTTATATATAGATCAATGTTTTTTACAATCCTTGTGGATAGAAAATAAAATTTTTCCATAACCTATAAATACTTAAGAATTTTATATTCAAGAGGCACATGCATAACCCCCCTTGGGTTGGGACCATCTAAGACTAAAAAAAGAGGCACATGCATATTTAAGATCGCATATAAAGGTATTTTTAAAAAAATTATTTGAGGTGAGTTGACCTTGGGATAAATATACCACACAGAGGATGTTTTCTAGCCAGTACAGGCTTCAAACTCAAAACCTGCACCAGGAGTGGAAGCAGTTTTACCTGCTAGGCTAACCACCCTTACATCCTTTTTCTTTTTTTCTTTTTAAAAAGATTCAGCAGTAGCAGGAACCACCCTTCATAAAAACCACCCAAATCTTCCTTTATAACTCCATATCATCAATTAATTGATTAATGATAAGAGGGGACAGAGGAAACTATGTTCATCCTAGCCAGAACAGGTTTTGAACTTTTACAGCATTTTTACCCCACCTTAGCTTGTGGTTACAGGTGTGCGCAACTACACCCGGTAACCACCCTTCCATATGAAGGTATTTTATTTTTGAGAAATAACTTTTTATCCTTACATCTATCCTTATCTGCTACAAAATTTTCAATTGTATTTTGTATCTAAAAACCCTTACCTAAATGCGAACCAAATCCCAAGCTGCACATGCATACCAAATTTTATATTATGTAGGTATAAATATTTAGGAGAAAACTTGTTATAATATCAGTTTTAAAATGTTTGTGAAATTTATTGACTCAAATTATATATTCGAGGTGGGCTGACCTGGGGACGATACCACACTGATTAATGGGTAAAATGGAAAAATCAAACCCAGTGAAAAAGAAGTATAAATCCCAATAAACCTCCATGCGCAGCGTTCTGATATGCTAGGAACTCCATGGATCGTCTTCTTGTTCGTTATTTAGATTTGGGGCATTGGTGTGCAATGGCAACACAACCATGAATTATTCCCCTAACCCTACCTAAAATTCATCTACCAGGATCGAACTTGGGAGGCAGCGGTCATTGAGTCCATATCTACTACTGGGCACCCTTCCCTTATTGGCCGAAATTAAACCTGTATCTTACATACTAAAAATATCTTTTAAACGGTTTTATTGGATGTCTACAAACTAAGCAGAATCTCCATGCAAATTTCAGATTCCTAACTTTTTGGTTTATACGATGATAAGAATTGGTTTATATAGATAGACTATAAATAATGAATAATATGATTAGCATTATGAATTATTCTATCACTTCAGTATCGGCTTAACTCAAATAAAACTACTATTACTTCAGCAAAACTTTTTGCCTCGACGTAGGTTTCATTCGAAACGCAGTTGGACGAAATTGATTTACACGCAAACTCAAAGATTGGTAATTTACGTTTGAGAGCGAACATGCTGATAAGAAGTGCCACATTCTAATTGCTTTTTGGATGGATCCTATAGGATCTATCAAACTTTAATGCACCGAACACTAGAAATTAAATAATTAGTGGGTACTGATTAATATTTTGTAACTGTAATATTGTGTTTCAAATGATTTGCTGAGCGCATTTGTAAATAACAATTGTAAATAACTGATCTAAAAAGAACCCAAGTTGGATAAAATAACTATTTTGATGGTACAAAATAGCTAATCGTTACTATAATTATAGTATAGTAAATTTCATGATAATATATTTCTATTATTACTCTATATAATTGGAAAGCAATCTGTGTACTTGGACAAGTTAAGATTAGCCAAAAAAATACAAATAATAGTTACAATATCCTTCTATAATGAGTTCTATAATGTTGGTTGTAATTGGTTATATCAAGGGTATAAAATTTCAAAATTAATTTGAGTTTGTCACAAATGAAGCTTATTACAATTCTGAAATTTTGTGCCACTACCACCGCCATTGCCGTGGGGCATAGCGGAAAACACAACCAAAAAGAGTTGGAGACAAGCCAACAGAAAGCCGATTCCCCATATGAGACCATTCACCGCAGTGAGACGGTTGAGGCAAGAAAGAGATACATCCACGCATTTGAGCATCTTGGAACCAACCAAGATGTCATCAAAACAGCAGACACGTTACTACAAGAGAAAATTAATGAGTTGCAGGATTCCAAAGAAAGTGAAGAATATGCTAGAATTGAGGATTTAAAATACAAGGCTTACCTTAAAAATTACTATGCTATGGCCCAGCCCATTATGATTCGAGACTACGCTAGGTTTGCAGCGAGCGATATAAAGTATAAGAACTACGAAACCACTAAGAATTATCTGCAAACTGAGAAGGAATACAATAGTACTATGGAAGATGTCGACAAGAGCATCCAATCGTTTAAGGTCAATGTTGATAAAATTTATCAACTTCAGTTAAAGAAAATTAAAGATACCGAACGCTTCAACACACACGAAGAGAGTTCTACAAACGAAATTGTCGATCCAACTGACGACGTTCAGGCAACTGAAGATTTGGTTGATATTCCTGAAGAAAAGGAAGAGTTCCTTGACGATATCGACGACGAAGATGAAGATGATATCACCGATGGGCACAAAGAGTACGACGATGAAAATGATATCACCAGTGGGTCTGAAGAGTAAATCCAAAATCACATCTCAGCTTTATGTTTGATTAAAATTCATAACTCTTAAACTTCTTATCGATGCACTTGAGTATCCACTTCTTTGTACTAACTACTATGGCCTTAACACCTTTTCTTATAGAGATAGAATTTTCTCTATAATTTGAAATCTAACATCCCATATAACAAGTTAAATTTATATACTGTACAGTAAAAAGATCTGACCTTATTGAAAAATACAAAGTTTTCCCGAACTTTAAGCATCCTGCTTGTAAAGTTCATCAAAACCTTAGGTACCTTAAAAATCTGATGTTTTACACTAGAATCTTATATAGATTTTAAATCTTATTCGAGGTGGGCCGACCTGGGGACGATACCGCACCGATGAAGGGAAGTGAAGAAAATGGGAAAGGGGGATAAAACCCGGAAATCCTCCATGCGTGGCGTATACTAGGCGAGGAACTCCATGGACCGCCTTTGCTATTCGCTATCTCGGTTCAGGGCATTGATGCACAAACCCAACACAGTCATAATCGTCCCCTACCCAAGTTCATCTACCGGGATCGAACTCGGAGAGTCGATGATAGAGTCCATATTCTACCACTGGGGTATCCTCCCCTTTAGATTCTTATATAGAGAATTTAGAAAAACCAAGCTTAAGGTTGGGTCATTATCATGCTTGTACTAGCTTCTTATAGACCCAGAATATGTATTTAGTCATGACATATCTTAAATTGTGAATTTACAGGTTACAATCTTACACAAATCAGTATCTTAAGTAATTGCTTACCTAATTGAAGTTATATTGTTTATTCGAGGCAAGCTGACCAGAGGATGGTCATTACCGAAATTAAATGAAAAGATTCGATTTGAAAATTTGATAGGGTTAACTCCATCGAAAAATGTTTTTATCCACCTCCTGATCAGGACTCAAATTTTTCTGGTTACGACATGGGTAAGGTGTTCAAGTTGTTTAACCTACTAACCGCCAGTAGGAACCTTTGGCTGGCACACCAATTAATATTCGGAGGGCAGGATCAAACTCGCATCCTTCAGGTTGGTAGTAGTACACCCTACAAACTCGCCTTCCACCCCCTTAATTAAAATTATATTTATTTGGAGTAAGCTGACTAGGGGACAGACATTACCAATTGCTCAAAGAGTGAAAGAAATAAAACCCCTAACAACTAATGAAACGCCCATATTGAGCGGTTTAAAAAAGCTCAACATACCAACCAGGGGGAAAGCAGAGAACTGCTTCACCAACCATGGTGGAAGAGGAGGGGGATCAAGAGACTCATCCTTGGCTGTGTCTTCCTCATCCCATAGCAAGGTATGGGCCAAGGAGGAGAGCAAGTGTGTAGGGGCGTTATTGGTATGCTGTTCAAGTTTGCTTAAGGGTGGAAATTGTTATTTTTTGGCAATAATGGTGCCACCATAGACTGCAAAGGCTTCTTCAGAATGAATGTAGGTATTGTGAGGCTTGGAAAGTGTGGCAATATTGGAATGGGTAATCTTTAATTTGGGTTCATCACTACCAATGCCTTGTTCTGGATAGCAACTTTGACTTTCTTGTAGTAATTGAGGATATCACGCTTACCAAGAGGGTACATGCTAGATGGGATACCAGGAGGAGAAATACCTGCTGCAAGCATCACTACAGATTTGATGACAGATTTTCAAATGGGCAATAATTGGGAGAGTAAGCTGCTTCAATGGCAAGCTGGTGATTTCTTCAGAATGTAGTGAGCATTTGTCTGGGAGTATATAGATGAGGGGAGAATTGTGCAGCATATTTAGCATGCCAAAAGTAGTCAAAAATGAAGTTTGGATAGTTCAATAAAATTAGTTAATTTTGAACACTAGTCAACAAGCCCCATTAATTATGATTGAAATGAATTGGGGCATTGGCATAAGACTGATGATTGGTTGGCAAATTGGGGGAAGCATAGGATTGACTATTTGTCCAAGCCAATGCATAATGGTGATATTTTTGTGCTTCTGGGCTGAGGAGGGGTCTGATTTACTGCTGCGGGTTCTGCAACAGCAGACTTTGGGGGAGAGGGGTGTAGGATGGTACACCAGAAAATTAATTATATGGGATTGATAGCAGATTGAGTGCCAGTGAAGATAGACTCAGTTCCAGTGGAAGTTGAATGGGAGGGGCGTTAGCATTTTGATCAAACTCAAAACAGACAGATTATCTGCCCTCCCTCCACGCAGTCCCATAATGAATGTTTGGGGCAGATAGGGATGACGGTATGAGGAGGAATTGACAAGGATAGTTTAAAAGTAATTAGATCAGATCATGGTTAATGCCTGAATCCTAGGGAAGCGTGTGACCCCTTTTGGGATCACAAATTGTAAGATGGGGTTGGAACTGTAGGCTTTCAAGCCTTCCATTAACTCCTTATGGAGATTTTTTTGTGTGGGGAAGGTGAGTGAGAAAATAGAAAACTAAACCACTATAGTGGTGTATGCTGGCATCCAGATATAAGTTGTTGGAAGTGAAGTTCACTGTAATCTAGGGCACGGTAGCCACAGTTGCAACATCAGATTCATAGGTAAAGCTTAAGTCAAAATACCCCTTGTAGGGTGAAAGTCAATAAATTAGCGGTCTTCATTACTACCTTCACCATTTCATAATTTGTTGAAAAGGTGGGGGAACAATCTCCCATACTCAACCTGAAGGCAAAATTGCATATTTCTCCATGGGAGTACCAGGGGGCTTTGAGGCACCACCTGGGAGCATGTGAGGTAAAGTTGAGATCCTTGGGTTGACTTTATCTACATGAGGAGTTGAGAGTACTGTACAAACCAGTTTAAACACGTTTTCCAGCAGTACAGTAAGCGCTATGAGGGGTTTCACCGCTGCCCCATACTGGAGCAGCTGGAAGTGGGTTCATAGACATTTTGGTGGAAAAGTGAATTAATGGCTTTCTGGTGTTTTTTTAGCTTTAGGTATAATTTTCTTTAGAAAGAATTACAAATTGGAATGAAAAATTTAAGCTATATCTACTTTCAGAAATAAAATCAGTTTCTTTTTCTTATTATTATTTAAATCAATGGTTTCCAAAAATTTTCAGCCAATCAATCCCTTATTAAAGCATTAGTTCACCAGTGAGCCCCAAAAGAAAATAATTCTATACAACTGCATAATAACAAAATTACAAACTTATATTATGTTTATAGTGGTAAATGGTAATTTGAAATCACATATAAAGTGGTTATTCACAAAGTGGCTTTATTGACCCCCAAAATGATTTTAATTTGCCATGGACCCCCTCAGCATTTTCAAATGGGTTAGCAATTCACCAATATTCGCCAAATCAATAGTACTTCCATTTGATGAATAATCATTCCAGGTCTAAGTTTTAATAATTCTCCAAGAATATTTAAAGATATGAAAACCCCTTTAAAATGGGTAAAACCCCCTCATTAATTTTACAATAAAGTATAAGATTTAAAATCTAAGTTTCCTTTGCATTTATTTTATCCGGTTATATTAAAGTTTTTCCAGTGGCATTTACCTCAACAAAAAACCCAGGATGACTGACAAAGACTGTCAGATTGACAAAAAGGAGAATATCATTAAATACTTTGTCCTGCTCACAATCCATTACAGATTTGATCAGAAACCACTATTTCAACACCATAATAGTGATCCTGCCAGTGATCCTGCAAACGCCTTCATGGACAAGACCAAAAACTGTCATTGATGTGGCTTCACACCAGGCAAACCTTGAAAAATTTAAAAATGGCCCATTGGGTAAATGATTAGAGGCTTACAACTCCTGGGGCATTGACTACAAAGTTATAAAATTCCAACAACTCTGTTAGGTGCCCATCCTTTTAACAAGTGTGGTAAGGAGGTAGCACAGCGCCAACCTCTCATTTGACAACAGATAAAAATGTCAAAAGCGCACCCACGCCAAGTCACAAATAAATGACCATGCAGCTCTGTGAAAAACCCAACAACTGTGACTCAAGGACTATGACAACACTAAATGCTTCCTGAACAAGATCAAAGAACTCTTAGAGCAATGACACCAGTATGACACCAACCCTGAACCTATATAGATCAACAGCTACTAGAATGATCTTTTAGTGTGTTAGAAAAACTGTACCTCAATGTTATCCTCATAGCAAGCCTTCATGCGCCAATCATGCACTCAAATTCTGCTGCCAGTACGATCATCTAGCCATCCTCTGGCCAAACAACTTGCTAGCCAGATTACTGGAGATAAAAAGAGGAGAGCCTGAGGGTGATGCCATACTAGAGCTACAGCCTATCAGCCCTCCATCTGAGTTTTCTGAACAGATGAATGCCATTGAGAAAGTGCAACATCTCACTATGCTACTAAAAGGACTAAAATTTCAAAGCATCCTCCATTGCTAAAGTTCCAACAAACCTGGACATTATTTCAGGCAGTGCCAAAACCCCTTCTGGCAATGTAAAGTGGCCATCTATATGGAAGGTGTCCCACCAGATTTAGACAAAGAATTACGACGCACCTCCATCCCCCAGTCAGGAGAATTTTGCTCAATCTGTCCCCTACCTTTACTACGACCTGCTGCCAATTACATATGGGGAAGCAAAAATGGGATACTATCCGCCATAAGCGCATCCTTACAATGCTCCACCATTAAACAATCATTATGGGATTGACCCAATGCACTACCAGCACCCATGCGTTGGACTTCCGCCAGTATAGCCTCAGCTGCTCCTCCACCAAAATAAGTACCCATCCATGCAACAAGAAACAGAACAAGCCTGACAATTACTCCTGGAAGAAATGCATACAAATGAACAATAGAAACAAGAAAAATTTTCAAAGGCAGTGTTTATGACCCTTCCAAAATTAATAAAGTTGGTGAACTTTTGAATCCAGAGCAGAGATAATCTGATAACTACATGATTTCCTATGATAGAATATGATGAGCCAAGAAGAAAGCACAATAATAGTCCCTTTAATTACCAGAATTTGCCAAGCAGGCCACGGAAACCCTTTAATCAGAACACAACCTGATCGATACAGGGTTGTCCCTACAGAAACTTTAGTAGTGAATGAAACAACTGCCACAAAATTGCGCGTACCACAGCAATTAAACAAGCCAGCTCCCAATCTGATGACATACCAACCTTAAGGGATCTCAGCTATAATGATATTGGAAGAAACAAGTATTCCAGTACCCCTTGGAGACCTGTGCAAGTCAATCCTTGCGTTATTACAAGGCTCCAGCAAGCTATTAGACTCACCTAGCTTTAAAATGGGGCCCAAAACAGGACTCCCTACTCACCTAAATGGGAGCTCCCTGAATTATGGGGTCCCTTTTTGGATATGCCGTAACCATCCTTCTTGAAATGGGCTCCTCATCAGATATTGTGACCAAGAATTTCTTTCAAGAAATTGGTTAGGAGGGCATCCTTCAGAGCGACATGGTAATCCTGATGTCTGGGGGAAATCAGCAAGCATTTTTTGGCCAAGTATTTGATCTCCCATTGGAAAAGCAGGTAAAATATTCTATATTGACACAGAGTTTTTTACCACAACCACTTTCAGTCGTTGATTTCACAACAGACCCTAAAAAAAGTTTAAAATCCATGCTACATTAAATTATAATAATAGTTTATTCACATAGGGAAAGGTATAAAACCTATGGCTGTCATGCATTCCAATCTGGAGAAGTCAACTGATTCCCTATTGCAACTCTCTACCTATTTATGCAATGAGTTAGCAGAAAAAGCATCTCCCAAACACATTTGGTAAATCAATAAAAGGGGAGTTTATCAGCACTGGGGCTTCATATTTCAGGTGCACAGGTCAATACACACAATAAGACTAGATACCGTTTGATGATAGCAACCTGATTAAAAACTTAACATTAAAAACCCTTATTCTCAGAAATAAAGTTTTTATTAATAAAAGAAAGGAGTACACCATAGTATATAATACTTCTATTGGCTCAGCGGCTTGCTAAACTAATCTTCAATCTAAGTTAGTTTTAGCTACACCACGAAAAAATCCTTCTCCAGATGACAACCTTCCTCAGATATGTTTTTCTCATACCTGAGGGTCTTAGGTAATTTCTGACTACCAAGAAGCACTTAAGGTGGGAAATTAGAGGCTTAATATCCAAATCAATACAGGAAAGAAATTTTTAGGCTTTGGCATTTCCATAAAAAGTAAAATGCTGATTTCAATTGAGATACTTTAGATGGCCATATTTATAATAGGAAACTATCACCAATTGTTTTATGATGACGCAGGGAAAGGTAGTATACTAAGAGTGAAATAATATAAAGGGCGATATGGACACAGAGGACACGATATACATTGATCAATAGGCTAAGTAAATAAAAGTTTCGCTGGTGGGATTAGAGTTTTGATTGACCATCATAAATGATAAGAAATGAGGGCCCCAGAAAATTCACCAATAGTAATTCAATACAACCTTGGCAACTACATATGAATTCAGGGCCCACGAGGCAAAACAAATTATACCAATCAATATAACCCTGTATCTTTATATTACTGAAAATATATGATTAAAAAATAATTATAATGTCATGGGTTTGGTCAAACCAATTATAACAATCCCCCACTTGACCAAACATCATGGAACAAAGATGAGTGATGGTCAATTAGATCATTGAAAACTAGTGACTGTTGGGCCAGAACGCTGCTGATAATTTTTAGGAACTATTTGTGCACCTGGTTAATAGGATGAACTTTAAAAGAATCCTTTAGAGTATAAGAATCCGTAGATGCTTCATGACGATCTCAAAAGGTCCTTCCATATGTGCTTCAGCTTTCTGGTCCTTCCAAACCCGTGATTATTGTAATATAGAACCAACAATCAAAAGTAAAGTGGGGCAAGGGATACCAGTATGTTATTGCATCCTTGAGACCTTATTTTCTGAGCCAGTGTATTATAGTATGCTCCACTCTGTAGTTTAATCAACATCTGCGTCAGCTTCTCCAAATATTTACCAGGACTCAAAATTTCATAATTAACACAATAATATAAATTTGGGGGATCTCTCTCTATTTGCTCACTTTAGGTCAAATCATATTTGAAATTTAGTAAAAAGAGTTCCACTTAATGTTACCCTATTCAAATTTCTTATGCCGATGCATTTAATACCTGCTGCCCCCACATGGGGAAGTGGTGCGCCACCTCCTGATGTTTATTGGCCATTGCTGAAATGTGCTTGGGCTGGCTCAGATAGCCCTCCAAATTCTTCATGAAACTATGTCCCACCTAAGGACTTAGCCTTACATCTTGCCTGAACCCAGGCGGTGCCACATTGCCCCCTTGTACTCCCCCAGAGCAACATGCAATTTGGCCTTTGGGTTGAATATGGTAAGTTGTTCCCCTATTCAGATAAAGACATTATCAAACTAACCCAGAAAGTTATGCAGCCTTCAGGCTTCATTGACTTCCGCTCCTTCAAGAGGTATTTTGATCTCAGCTTCTCAATTGAAGCTGAAACTGCAATAGCAGCTACCATCATCCTGGTGTTCCAGGGCACCCCCTCCCAACTACTCATACCCAGTTGCCCACTTATGCCACCCTTGTGGTTAGTTTGAGTGCCTCCCTACTCACCTACCACCCAAAATTTTAATTCAAGAAAATATTACTGTATTATCAGAATATGGTTTCAATCCAATAATACAATTCGTGGTTTCAATGGAGCCGCCCGTCTTGCAGGCCCCTGCGCCTTCACAACTATTCATCCAGTATAAACAGAAGTGGCCCTCTCAACCCTTGCTCACACCATCATCCCCTCTGCCCCAGACCATCCTTTTTGGGCTTAAGTGGATAGAGGGTTTGCATCTTCCCTATCTGTTTCAATCTGGACCATTTGAAACGGTGCTTCCCCTCCATCTCCCAAGCTGTGGCACCCACACCCAACTCTTCACACAATTATCCATAGGCGATCAAATTATGTTTTTCAAATGGGGCACTATATTTCCCCCCTCCCCACAAGGTGATAGCTACAGCAACCACTGATTCAATTAACCAAAAATTACCTCAACGAACCTCTTATCCTGAACCCACAAAGCAGGAGCCATAATGGACTACAGTAAGTTCTAAACCATCCTCCTAGCCACGCTCCACAGATCACCCATATGCAAATAACCCAATCAAACTCAACCAAAATCCAAGGGATTTCTTGGTTGAGGTTTACAAATTGGGTGAGCTTATCCATATATCGAATGATTTGGGCCCTTCCATTCAAAATGTACCTCAATACTGAATATGCAGCCCAATTTCCAAAGCGCCATTATGTGCCTCACCCTGATGCCACTCCATTCAAAAGTGACCACCAACTAGCTGAACAGGTAGTTGCCTCCCCTGAATGTCGCCCAACCCATAAAGCTGTTGCAAAATCAGTTGCATTACTGTCTACAGGCCTGACACCTCTTACCCTCCCTAATAACATGATCCCAAAACATAAAAGAAACATCTCTGCTACTAACAGGTGGCGAATTCAGCAGTTCAAAAAGTTGTAGCAGATGCAAAGTTCATCCCAAAGACCCGCATTACCCACAACAACCTCTCAACCATCACCACCCTACCTAAAGTACGCCTTGAGGCTGAGAAAACCCTTATAACCTACATTTCCACCCTCCTCATCGCACACATTAAGTTGCAAGCACCTCTTTGTTATCTTGACCCCCATTTCCATAATGCGCCCACGCCAGTGCTCTCAGCCTTGTGCCATTACATGTCCTACCAGATGAGGAAGAAGAGCCTCCAGATCCCTCTTCACCCATCGCTATGTTTGTATAGCAGTTTCTGCTTCCAACTTGGTTGGTGTGTTATGCTTTGATTTCACATAGGTTCAAGCGGATCTATTTGTCTCGCTTCAATTTTTCATTTATCTTATTTTACTTAAGTTTTAGCTTGTTCAAGCATTGTTAATGTCCGTATCATGGTTAGCATACCTCAAAAATATAATATAAAATTGGGGGAACTGCAAGGTGCTTTCCGTAAGGTAAGGTGAATGGGGGTGCCCCTAGGCTGAGTGATAGTAGATATTTTAAGAAAATATGGGTGAAGGAAAATAAAGGTTCCATCTGGACGCCTTGGCTGTAATAATCATACAAAAACTCTATGAGGGTACTGTTTACTTATTCCATGTACTGTTTGTCTCTGAAAGATAGGGTGTAGACAATATCCCTCTTATAACCATCAAATCATTAAGCTTAAAAAATATGGGACATAAAGATAGTCCCAAAATCTGTTAAAAGAAACTGGGGCATCCATTCCATTAAAATTATACTCTATATATTTCATTTGAGGTAAACTGTCTAGGAGGATGAACATACCAAATGCTCAAAGAGAAAAACAAACCTTTAATAAATCAAAATTCCTGGAAAGAGTTTTAAAACAAACTAAATAGAAACACACCAACTTGATGGGTAAGCGTCTAACTTCTAAAAAACTATGGCGGAGGGGGAATGGGACCAGGGGACGGTTTGGTACGTAAACCTTTGAAATTTCTGACTCTGACTATGACAGCGAGCAAAGGTGTGGGGGAATCCGCGGAGTGAGGTGCTAAATTGCAAAAACAGGTCAGCTGAGACAAGTTGGGCTGTGAGAGGGACTTAGAAGTAATTAGCAAGGTGGTGCTCAATAGTCATGCTGTGTTCAGATAGATAGTACAACTGTGCTGCTTGTTCAGGGGTAATATAATTTTCTGATAATAAAATAGGAGCAGGTATAAATAGCCCTTAAATATCATGAGACGCTTTGTGTAACTCAGTAATTTCAGTTTTGGTACATGGGGGAATTCTGGCGTAAAGCTGACCCTGGGTAAACTCAAGAAAGCATAGAGACAAATTGAATGTTGGCATCACAGAGGTGAACACTATCAGAAGGAGGCTTCTGCAACGGCACGCTGATGGTCACTAAGGAATTGTACGGCATTCATTTTCAGGAATGTACTGCATGGGGTTGAACTGAGTATCAAAGTAAAGTTAAAAAATTGACTTAAGTCAATTTCATTGGGGGAGGACAAAAAAATTTAACTTTATTCATTAACCTAATCCAATAGTTTCCATGGGTTTTCTTTAATTCTCATGAAGCTATTAATGGAATTTAAGTATATGGGAGCAAATGCTTTCACTTGGGTGGGTACATTAGTCCAAGCCTAACCCTGGTTGGCTGGTCGAACTTTGGGTTGGTGAGGGTGGCTGGAGTTTTGGGTGGGGGAAGTAGTTGCGTGCTGGCACATAAATTAATTGAGTTGGGGTGGAGGGGGCAGTAAGATTCCCCATTCAGAAGCAGCCACCACAGCCTTAGAGGAGGGGGTGGAGTTGGTTAAGCGGTATAGGACAGGCTTTCTTGTTATGGTCAAGGACAAAACAGACGGAAAAAACGTGGCGACCAAATTTCAACCCTAGCCCAAAAGTAATGATCAGGTGCCATGGCCAGGCGAGAATGTTGGAAAATTTGATGGGAAATATGGGATTAATGCTTTCCACTAATGGAAAGAAGCCAGGGGGTGCCTACTACCCCTTTTCAGATAGGAAATGCAAATTTAATTTTAGAAAATTTCCTATACTTGTGCCCACCCCAATCCTCCTCCCGCCTAGTACTTGGTATGTTGAAAAGATTAAGCTCCTATAAAGAGGAATCCTCAACCCTACCAAAAAGTTAGAAGTACCCCAGGTAAGTACAACAATGCCACCGCCTATTTTCCCAAAAATCTGAAAATTTATAAAAATCTGAAGGCATTATGACTCTCAAGTTACAAGAATGCAAATTTCGCTGAATTTTTTTTAAATTTGACACTAATTTTACCCTCCTTCCCAAGATTTCCCTGATATCCCATTTTAAAATTTTTAGAAATTCGCTGTCAATTGAGAGCCAGACCTCCTAAGGTGGAGCGCACCTTAGTTTTGGAAATTTTATAAAAGTTTCAAGGTAACTAAATTGGGGGAAGTCAATCATGGCGTGCCCCATTATCTCCCCTCAACCTCAGTTCTCACGCCACATCACAAATTGCCCTCTCCCCTCAAACGCGCACCCTGGAAATTGCATCCAGAGAAGATGCCAATCCCAAAGCTGCAGGACCCAAGGACAGGGTTGCAAGCAGTAAACCCCCTTTTCCTTATAGAAGTGCGTGCCCTTAAGAATGATGGGACTGGTCTACTTTGCTTTTCTAGTTCAGTTTATTATTAATAGAAACGTTTCCCTCCCACCATTTGTTTTTTCATCTTCAAGATTTTTGAGCACCATGGAGACTGTCTAAGCCATTTCAGTGCAGCTGTGAAGATGGCGCTTCCAAATTCAACTAGAAGGTTTTGAGGCCATCGTGACAGCAGTTACTTGGGAACTCTGGTGTTTGTTAGGCACCCGCTAGGGTGCAACCAAAGCAAAAATTAGGCCCACCAAAAATTAACAATGGGGGTGATGGAGGTTGATGGTAGCAGTAGCGCAAGGGGCAGCAATGAGCCCTGCATTGGTAGGTACAGTTAAATGAAGAATAGTGTTGGTGCCATAGGATGAAAGCCCTGTCATCAATGCATCATACAAAACCTTGGCCAGGAGATATGAAGGTAGGTTTGCAAAAGATACCACCATTGTGGTATCAGAAGGGAGGCATGTATGAGTAATAAGAACGGGAGTAATTTTTATATTTTAATGGGTCGTTACTGAGACAGCCGCATCGCCTCAAAGGAAAACCTATTATCAAAGTAGCCCTTAAAAGGGAAAAAGTTAACAAGCCCTGCCAGCACAAAGGTGGCAGAGGCAAGCTGTCAGGAGAGCGGCAAATAAAGTTTAGATTGGCTTGTCAGTCAGGATGCAAAAGCACCCAAAAGGCGAGCTAAAATGCCTGGGACAGCTGCTTGAATGTCGTTCAAATGTGCTGGGAGATAAATAACAATGAAGTGCCACCAGACTGCAAATGTAAACAACCTGGCGAGAAACCAAGCTGTTGCAACCCCAGAGACAATGGCCTGGGCAAAAAGAGTTGTGAGATTGGGGAAAATTCCATACATCCTTGATATTATAGGCCTAAGTGACTATGGTGGGGACCAAAGTTAATAACATGATTGGATAACCCAGTCATTACAAGCCCTTGGGGCCACATTGCAGATGTTACAGGGGTTCAGCAAGAAGAAGTTAGAACTTAACTAAATTCTTTGAGCATGGAAAATTTTATCGATTTAAATATAAGAAAATCAACCGTCAATTTCCACAGTGTGTTATAACTGCTTAAATAGATGATCAATTGGGGAATAGCTTAGGAAAGCGCGGGATTGGGGCCCTCAAGATTCAATCTAACATAGTGAACTTTGAGCAAGGGGGGAAACAAACTTATTTGGAATCAACTTCAAAAGTATCAGAGGCGGGCCAAGTCGTCATCAATTCGTTCATGGATGCCCAAATTGCGGGTTTTCCGCAATTATGATGATTAGATTGATGACGTCTGGCCCAGCGGGCATCAGGAACCTATTAAGGCCACCCCACGTAGGGGCAGTCCAAAGAGGTTGGTATTGGGTTTGGGGTGCCCAACCAACCTGCACCTGGTCACTCTGGCGTCCATTTATCCAAGCGAGACATGTTGGAAAAAGATTTTGATACTTTTGTGGAGGGTTTTAAACTGGCGGCAACATTTCCTTATGGATCGATGCCATAGGCGAGTTTTGCTGAAGATATGACACTAGAAGCTTGATTTACCAAAAGTATACGCCTGTAGGGCTTTGTTGCCTAGGTTGGGGCTCTTGGCCATGATTTTAAAGGCTTGTTGCTATCAACTTCATTCAAACCTCTCACTCCATGGTGATGTCAACTCTCCAATAGCTCAACACAAATTTTTTTGATTTGCAGTAACAATTTGACCGAAGTTAATACTGGGATAGATGGCGGGGTCATCAAAGGGTAAGCTGTTACCCACCGCTTGTCCACCACATAAGCAATGTAGCCCTAGGAGATGAGAGAAGATGGCCTTCTTAGACCCTTTTTTGATAGGAAAGAGATTGCCACCCGGTCTAAGTGGAGGGGACGCTCCCCAAGACTTGCATTATTCTTCCTTTGTTCCAAAGAGGGAGCGCCACCAGTGGGAAATTAAGTGAGGGCCACATTCTTATGGACCTTGAGCAACTTGATCGCCATCAGTGTAGCAATTTTGGGGGAGGGTAAGGAGCATTCAGTTGGATAGCGTGGAAAGCCTCAATGAGATCTGAGCAGTTGGCACAAACCTGAGTGCCTACCAGAATATATTCATAGGCTGGATAGACTTTCCACATGAATAAATATTGGACTGATTGACGTGATTTGCAGGAAGTCGAGATTCCCTCAAATACAGCTTCCTCTGCACCCTCAATCACAATGGGCTCTGGTTCCTATGGGATTGTCCCCTTGAATGAGGGACAACTGAGACACATGGAAGACCTGATGTTGCTTCCAATGGTATGGCAATTACAAATAGAAGACGTCATTTCTCAAAGTCTTCTTCCATTAAATGGGACCTAAGCGTTTACTTGCAAACTTGCGCAAGGGCGCCTGAATCTGCAAGTGGCATGTGTTGAACATGATGTGTGAGGCTACCTTTATTTTTACTCTGGGAGCTACTTCTGATCCACAAACCATTTGTAATCACTTATGGCCTTAGTCAAATGCTCCCAAACCTGGGACTGTGTGGCCTGAATGTACTGAGCATGTTAAGCTGCAGCTGCTACATTTGGGAAAAGGCATGGGCCAACCAAAAAAGGTTATAACCAAGGTCGCTTTGTATGAAGAAAATTCAGTAGATGCATGCGTCTCATTATTATATGAAAACTGAGCAAGGGGAAGGTCATCAACCCAGGTTTCCTGAGCAACTGCAGCGTAGCACCGGAGATACTTTTCCAAGATCTGATTGACCCGTTCAGTTTGGACATCCAACTGTGGATGGCGTGTAGTGGAGCAACAGGGCGTAATTATAAAACTTTAAAAGCTTGTTCCAAAACCACACCAAAAATGGTATCCTGTGGTTGTTGATAATTTCCTGTGGGAGCCCAGACATTGAAACACAATATGAACTAAGTGGGGGTCATTTTCTTCCGAAGTAATTGGGGAGGAGCACAGAATAAACAAGGAAAATTTAGTGAAGTGGCCTACAACCACCAAAACTGCTATGAACCCCTTGGATCTGGGTAGCTCAACAATAAAGTCTACAGACAATGATGTCCACTGACCCTCTGCCTGCTTCAAGGGGTGCAGGAGACCACTCCTACCATACCGGTCTGATTTGGCCTAAGCACAAGTCACACAGTCTTCTATCCATTCTGGAACATCCTAGAACAACCCCAGCCAATTATAGGTACACTGTCATGGTTTAATGACATGATTGAGGGACCAATTATAAGGACAAATCTGCCCGTCAAGAGGCCAAAAAAGGTGAAGTTGGAAGGCCTCTCAGACCTTAAGAATACCCTGGACCAACACAGAATACAGGCAAAATATGCCCAGGTTGGTCCTGGAAATGTTCAGGATGCTCGTCCTGGCATTACAGCCAGGGCGTTAAAATGCACCTTCTACGTTCTTACTCCTGATGGCTCGTTACAGTTGCTCAAGGAACATGGTTTTGAAATCTGTTCCAGTTTTAATATTACTAAATCAGGTCGAGTACAATTACAATCCATAACTCAAGTTTGGTCAATTTCGAGTTACAGAACCCAGACCAATGGTAGCATGCTCCTATTGGTGCAATTAGGCTTAGCAATACTTCCGCTTATTGATGATCTGCCCCCATTGTTTAAGTATGTTTCCCTGAGACCAATTTTCCACGTTGGTTGACTTCCCAATAAATAATTCCCCGTCATTTTTCGTTTTACTGAATATGGTTCCTAGGGCAAACCTGTGTGCAGATCTCTTTGAGGAGGTCTCCAACAATGTTGGCCACATATTTCATCCAAAAATAACTTCAGTATCCGGTTCTCTGTGGGCACCCTGGTCCCCTCCAGATTGAGGCTCCCAAGCTCCCTAGCACCAATCTCCACCTGGTTATGGGTTTACCTTTGGGGTCCAACCAGTTTCTGTTGTTTCTTTGTTATTTACTCTTATACACTGCGTTTTACGCCCTTGCACTAGGTCTCCTCTGCTCTGGCACCCTCTGCAGTGCTCTATTTCCAATCTTGCTAACGGCTAGTTCCTTAGAAGTATGGCTGTGCATCCTGCAACACCTTGCATGGAACAAGAGCGTTACAGATAATCTCTTGACATATGCTTAACTAAATTGATGCACTTCTTATTCCCTGGGTGGCCAAATGTGGGAGCGTTGTGATGAACCTGAATTACTCTGGCTCAGAGGAGGGGAGGGTCCCATACCCATTACCTAAACTGGACGAGCCCCTCGGCCAGAGAATAAAAGGAATACCTTGAAGTTTGGAGGGACAACCGCTCAAAAAGGTCCACCCCTTCTGCACATGCCATTTGCGCTGCAAAGACCCGCAAAATCAAGGGCGCATTTAGAGCTTAGTCTGCTACCGAAACCACTGGAGGTATGATGACCAAGATTTGGGTTGGGGGAATGACTGTGATGAGATCCGCCTCATCTGAGTTGGCTGAGCAAAGTGCAGGGAGCGGCTTGGAAAATTGGGAAGGATATTTAACGCTTCTTTCACAAACTTGTACTTGAAGTTATAGCTGCACAAATACTGGTAGTCTTATGCCTTCTGGCGAGCCAACTTCTGTGGCTTGCAGAAATAGAGGTTACTTGGTGGTCCGTTTGCACCATCAACTCGTGCTGAGCTCTCTACAAAAGATACCGCCTGTGGGTCAAGTCCCACATCACAGCTGCCATCTCCTTGTCACAGATGGCCATGATTGCTTGGTGGAAGGGAACTTGTGGGAAAAATAAGCAACTGGGTGTTCCGACCCATTGTGCTCTTGGAGAATGAAAGCCCTTACTGCGGCGGAAAATGCATTGCATGCTACAATATAGGCTTTGGAGAGATCCACATGCTTAAGGATGAAGCATCACAAACACCTCCTTATTTGAATTGAATGCTTGTTGGTACTTGGGCGTCCAGCAAAAGGGAACGTTTTTGCCATGAGCGGATGGAGAGGGGCGGCAAGCTATGAGAGCGCGGGGGTGAGTTTATATTCAGGAATATGATGGTACACTTGAAGCCTCTCAATTACCTTTTAGTTGGTGTGGGCCACTCACGGATGGCATCCTGTTTGCTGGGCGGAATGGCGTACTCATCTTTCAAGACGTTATTGCCCAAAAGGTGACTTATTCCTGATAAAATTCGCATTTTAGTGGCTTGACAAACAAGCCACCTTATGCAGGACAGTCAATAACGCTCAAACTCATTTTCATGTTATTTGGGGGATAAAGAATGTACCAAGGTGTCATCAATATATGTTACCACACAGGTGAACTGGAGATCACCAAACACACGTACAAACTATACTTTGGAATGTTGCAGATGCATTCTTCACCCAAAAAGCATAACTTGTAATTGGTTTATGCCTCGTTTTGTCCAGATAGCGGTTAGCCATTCCTGACCTTCCTCCACCCAAATTTAATTAAAGGAATTAGCTAAATTAAGTTTTGAAAAAACTTGCACCTTGGCAATCGCTTGATCAACTGTCTGTTCCAATGGCAGTGGATATGGGTCATGGACTGTGATATTGTTTATGTGGCTGAAATCCACGCAGGGACAAAGAAAACCATCTGCCTACTTGGCAAAGACAATTAGAGAGGCAACATGGGATGTCCTTTTGAACAACCAACCCTTCTTGAGCATGGCATCCAACTATGCATCAAAGAAGCCTCCTCCTCCACTGTATGAGGGTACAGTGGGCAGTTTATGTTCACCACCTCCTCCGGTGTCTAAAAATTTAGATAAAATTCTGTATGTGGGGAAAGAGGTTAGCAGTTTGATAAAAATGCTCTTGTAGCCCATCAATTCAGCAGGAAAATCCAGCGGAAGACTTATGGGAGATATGAGGGTTGTAACCAATCTTCAGCTTTGAGCTTTAGTAAGGGTATTCAATAAGGGGAACTCTTCCTCCACCTGTCCGTTGAAAAATAACAGTGTGTTAGATTCCAAGTGGATTTGCACATGCTGCTGACACCACCAACCCACACCAAAAATTACTGGGAGTACAAGATTAGTCATCGCCAAGGAGCGATTGTAAAAACTAAACTGGTGAACTGAGAAGGGTACTGGGGAGATCGGTGTATCCCCCTTTAGGTTGAGACCACCTAGTGCTAAAAAAGAGAAGGGTACTGGGCCATACCTTATAGGATGGCTGGGAGGCTGATGAGGTGACCAACACCGCTTGCCCCAGGTCCAAGTCTAGAGCAAGCTTCTGGGCCAACTCCAGACTCATGAAGTTGCCCGCTGCTCCAGCGTTAACTAAGGCCACAAAGGACACCTGGTGTGCCCTGATACTAATTTTCATTGGTAATAAAAAGTAGGTGTAATTCTGTTTATTGGTGGACGTGCACAATTATGCTGACACCAAAGAGATTGAAAATAAATCAGTGGGAAGAGCAGGTTCCTTTAAAGGAGCAAAATTGAGGCAAACAAGAGGTTGGATCAAGTCCTCTTCAAGGTGGTCTTCTGTCAACTTATGGGCAAGTGAGCTGGAGCAAATCAACTTGGGCGTAAGGGTGGCGCCAGGCCCTGGAATCGACATAGATACTGATTTGACGTTGGGATTAGAAACTGAGGCCAAGTCAGCAAATCCAACCGTGAAATTCCAAGTTTGATGGTGGACCAAGGGAAAAGTATAGGGTATAAGGGTAATATCACCATGAAGGATTCTTCTAAAGAAATACAGGTGTTGTATATAAAATTTGCAATCAACCAGACAAGCAACAGAAGGCAGGCAACCAACTACAAGTTTATATCGAAGATGGTGACCACTGCTTCGCCCATCTTGATAAAGAGAGTGTAAATGGCTAAACAATAAACGGTTGATTATGTCAGGAGAGCGGAAAATAGGGTTTATACGGCACGCCAGTCAGGAAGCAAAAGCACCCAAAAGGCGAGACAGAATGTCAGGGGTATTGGTGCTCAAATGACATCCTATTGTACTTGGAGATAAGTAACAATGTATTGCCAAAGGCCACAAATGTAAAAACCAACCTGCCAGAACCAAGCCATAGCAGCCCCAGGGCCAATAGCCTGGGCATAGGGAGTTGTGAGATTGGGGAAAATTTCATAAAGTCCTTGACACAATAGGCCTAAGTGACTATGGTGGGGACCAAAGTTATAACATGACTGGAATAAACCCAGTCAATACAAGGCCCACGGGGCAACATTGCAAATTTCACAGGGGTTCAGAAAGAAAATTTGAACTTATTCAATTAATTTCAAGTGTGGGAAGATTTTTATGAATGTAAAAATAAGAGAATTGACTGTTAATTTCCTCAGTGTGTTATGACTGCAAAAATAGATGATCAATTGGGGAATAGCTTAGGAAAGCGAGGGATTGGGGACCTCAATATTAGACTTAATCTGGCAAACTTTGAGCTTGGGGGAAATGAACTTATTTGGAACTGACTTTGAAAGTATTGGTGGCAGGCCAAGTCATCATCAATTCAATCATGGATGCCCAAATTGCGGATTTTCCGCAATTCTGATGATTAGATTGACAACATCTGTCCAAACGAGTAGCTGGAACCTCTAAGGCAACCCCACGTAGGGGCGGTCCCAAGAGGTCAGGAACGGGTTTGGGGCGCCCAACCCACCTACATTAAGTCGCTCCAGCCTCTAATTGGCCAAGCGAGATATGTCAGACAAAAATTTCAATACTTTTGGGGAGGGTTTTAAACTTATGCAACATTTCCCAAAGGCTTGATGCCATCAGCAATTTTGCTAAAAATTTAACACTAGACACTTGACTTGCCAATAGTACACCGCTCATTTGCTTAGTTGCCAATGGCTTGGGGCTCTCAGGCTGTGATGCCAAAATCTTGGTGCCATCAACTTCATTTGAACCTTTCACCCCATGGTGATGCTGACTCTCCAATAGCTTGACAAAATTTTCCTTGATTTGCAGTACTGATTTGGCTGAAGTTAATACTGGAATAGGTGGCGGGGTCCTCAAATGGTAAGCTGTTACCAACCTCTTGTCCATCACATGGGCGAGGTCGCCCTGGGAGCTGAGAGGGGCAGCTGGCCTTCTTGGGCCCTTTTTGATAAGAAAGGGAACGCCACCCAGTCCAAGTGGAGGTGAAACTCCTTTGGACTTATAAAAGCTCAGTGATTGCCTTATTGGTACATGGGAACAAGCGCCCATATTTGACTCAAAGGCAGAAGAGAATTCCAGAGCGCAGAAGAGTATTAGGGTAGGGTCAAGTCAGAAGGACCTTTATGAGGTGCAAAGCAAGGTTTTTTAGGGGTTAATAAACTAACCCAAAGAATTGGGTGGACTGGCCAAGCAAGGCCACAAGTGTTTGACTACCGGGAAGAAAATGTTTGGAGGAGTCTCACCACTGCCTCACACGGGAGCAGCAGGTGGTGGGGGCTGAAGACATCAGTGTGTCATTGTTGCGATGAAGTGGAGGAGTAAACTTCTTTTTCCAATAAAATTGCTCAAGTGTGAGATCAAGCAGAGCAAATAATTTTAAATTATATTCTTCAGAATAAACTTAGTGGTGGGTGTAGCAATAAGGTCTTTAACTTCTTTAGCTTCACCCATTTAGTAAGGTGATTGATGACCACGATTATTTATAAATTGACCAGAAGTATTGGCCAGAGAGGCTTACAACGTCATTAGAAACAGTGTGCCAAGAAGAATAGGGTCAACCAATTGATAAGAGGTGGCTTTTCTGTAAGGGCCATCCACTTAAAATTCTTTACAACAGTGGAGGTCGCAGGAATAGTAAAATGCATTTATTCAATTAGTTGTGCTGTTTCAACAGCTCAAGCCTTTTCTCAAAACCCCCTTGGCCAGTCACCTTGTGGTCCCCAATATAAAGTCAGTTTGATCTGATGGTAGGGTATTCAAAATCGCTGATAAATGATGATCTAGTACATCTTACAATTTTGAAAATGGTGTTCTACCATAAACTTTTAAGGAACGCTGAACTTCTACTGGTTCATTGTCATAGGTTTTGGGTTGGTGTTTCATTGAATAATCATTAGCCACATCAGATGATAAGACCACATTGGGCAGGCGAGATAATTTATCGGCTTTTATGATGCATTACACTGGGAAGTGCTGAATTTCATAATTGGATGCTTGTAATTTAATGCTTATTGAGACACCCGCCCTTCTGGCTCCTTTAATTTGTGCCAGCGAAGAAAGTCATTATTAATTAATACAGTGAAATGCACTAAATGGACCTAAGCCTGGAATTTTATACATGCTTAGATGACCACTAGGTACTCCTTCTCAGTTACTATATAATTTCACTCATGGATGTCATACATCTAGCTACAGTAAGCTAAGAGATTCTCAGTCTCATATGAATTAAATTATGGGAAATCCGCATTAAAACGTTGAGAGAAGCGTCCATTTGTATAATCAGATTACAGAAATCATGTACATCAGTAGCGGCGCTTGGGTGAGGTAAAGCCTTAGTTTATTAAGGGCCAGCTGAAAGTTCCAATTCCACTTAAATGGTACCCCAGTCTTGGGAGTTGAAATAGCGGTATAACATTATTTCTAGAATTAATAAAAAATTGGTGATGATAGCTAATCATTCCCAGAAACACATGAACGTCATACTTGCTACTCAGCCCTGCCATACGTTCAGGGGCGTCAACCTTTACTGGCTGGGGCCGTAAGCCATTCTTATCAATGATGAACTCCAGATATCCCTGCTCACAGATAAAATTATAAATATATGGCTTGATAAGAAAGATAAGCCCTGGCGAGGTGGCAAAAAAATTTCTTCTAAGTGATTCATATGATCAGTAAACTTTCTGGAAAAAAACGTTAATATCAATTAATAATACTAAAACACAAGAAATTTTAAATCTCAAACATACAATTCATATCCTACTGAAATGTTGCGGGCCATTGCACAGCTCCTGCAGCATTCTAGTAAATTGGTGGAGGTCAGAGCTGTAATAAAGGTGCATTTTTCCTGCTCATTTTGGGAAGCTCTATCTGTAAGTAGCCAGAAGATAAATTCATAGCTAAAAATATTGAGCGCCCTCAAAAAGTCTAGTATATCACCAAACTACAGACTAGGATAAGAAACATTTTATTAATATCATTAAAATTTGGTAACCAATTAACACACAATTTAAACCGTCCTTTTTCTTAGTAAATCAACACTGGGGAGACCTTGGACTCTTAGTGGGCACTGACATCCCTTGGTGAACTAGCTGAGTAATTTATGACTAACAACTTCATCTGACGCCTTTAAAAAACTAATAAGATGGAGGAAAATCAACGGATGATTAACAGTATTGTTACGGTGTAGCACATCATGTGCATAACACAATCACATCTGTCTTTTGCAAAAAAGAACATTATACCTTTTTGAAAAGGGCCAAGGATTGGTCCTACTCCTTCTCAGTTAAACCTAAGAGGCTTTCATAAGGTACTTAAGAGCAAACAGACAAAAAAAAATTACCATTTAGACCTAGTTCATCAAAGTATCAAAAAATTACAAGTATTCTGGACTTCTTCAACTGGTACTAAATGTACAAAAGTGACAATCTGATGTTGCTTTATATGAATAGGTCACACATAAAGATTAGATAATAGTATCTGAATTTCGCCATAGTCAGGAAGGATAATCCCAGGCGCAGTGACAAATTCTAAATTAGTATAAAAATGGCACATTTATTTTGCCATATAAAGGTCATGGAACTTCAGATTAACTTAGTTCTTACTATAGTCTGATAACCTGCCAGAATAGGTAAGCTACAATTAGTGCATAAAGGAGTACCCTTAGATTAACCAATCTGATTAAGTAACTGCTATGTACGGACATGCAGCTGCTGGTAACCAATTGACATTATGTCATCCTTAAATTCAAGGTTAACAAACCCCTCCTTTTGTGCACTGGGGCCTAATCGTTCCAATTGTAAAATAGAGGAAGAGTTTTTAAGAATTTACAAGATCTCTTTTTCAAAATCGGCTTTGACTCCATGAGTCTCTGTCAGAATTTTCAAAATTCAAGGTGGAAGACTTGTCACAGGGAGATCAACAGATACCATAATGCTGGACTTAATTTCCAAGATGCTCAAATTGTCCCATAAGTCACGAAATAAAGTTCAATTATATCATCAATTTAGGCTTTAATTTGGGGTATTACTTAAATTACTCCGAATAAAGTTAATAAGCCTTTTAATAAAATTTGAAAATATTTTACCAAACTCTGAGGCCACTTTTACATGACTCCATCATTGATGGCCTGGCGATCTCAATACCTTATCAGCTGATCATTATGGAAGCTAGCAATTTGGACCTTTAAACCTGGACTATTGATCAAGCTCCTAATTGAGGTTTGTCAAATTTAACCTATGCTACAAAACTATTACCAGATTAAGAAGCTCAGTTGACCTTCCTGGTGGGACGTGATGATGGACAAACCACTTAGGATTCAAAGATGATTAATGAATCACTCCTGCAATTTCCAGTGAATCATGATTTCCCATATAATTCTAACAGTACTATAGATAGTACTCTTATTTTTTTAAAGTACTTTTTCAGTGGAATATATTAGTATCATATTTTTACCCAAGTTCTTATCTTATATATAATGAACAAAGTAATGTTCATTGCTGCGTCTTACAAAGCCCTTTTCTATCTGCTGACTGTGATGCACTAAGCCTCCTGCAATCAGCCACTATGTTGGTTCCCCACTGCTAGATCTTGCGAGTGGATCATGTGGAAGTGCAACAGTACTCTTAAATGAGTTACCATTAAGAAAGTTATAGTTTTGCTTTTTGAAAATGTTGGCTGAGGCAGATGTTACCAGAGAGCCAAACTGCAGTGGCAAGGCACAGTATACTCCTTCGAATTTTGTGGTCTGAGGGACCGCAGTATCCTAAAATTTCTAATGATCTACGTCTAGAGCAGTGGATATCTCTATATGAGTTTTGTGGTTACAATATTAACTGGTGTCCCTCCAGCAACAAAAGCTCTGCCTTTTAGCCTATACTCTTTAATATCAATATAGGTGCATAAAAAAAAGAATTAGCAAAAAGTATTGCGAGGACATTAAAAGTGTCCGCTTGACCTAAATACTTCTAAATTTCTTTTCTTTAAAGAAGTTAAATTCTATAATCTTCTCTATGGGTATAGCCACATGACTGCTTCTAACTTTGGGGATATCCCTTGAGGAGACTGCAATAATTGTTGTTCTAATTGTAGAGCTTAAGGCTTTGATACTACTTTTCTTGCCAACTCAGCCTCAAAGTTCTTCTGTGAGCAGATGGTAACTGCTGCCATATCATCTGCGGTAATTTGTTGGACCAAATGAGGTGGTAAGGTTGTGTTGCACCTTAACTTACAAAAGGTGGTTCTGAGATTTCTGCTTACCATAGATTTTTTTAGAAGAGGCGGAGGCAGAAAATCCCAGCTCTACTCCGCCCTGACTTTCCACAAGTTTTGATCATTGATGGGTTCACTAATTGAACCCTTTTTGTGAATTTTGCAATCCGCTACATCAGGGCTCTGCCAGTGCGCCAGACCAAACAGTATTAGGACTGCTAGCCTTGCTGTTTCGCATTCATGGGTTATTTTCACTACAGGTATACAGGCAACCAACCAACCTAGGAGGCCAAGAACTTCACCTTGGCTCAATTAACCCTGTGGGAGGCACGCAACAAGACCTATATCTTTCTGGGTGATTCTCAGCTCTTTCATCTCATCCCCCTCAGGGTTAATCCCATCAGTCCCTTGTTGCTGGTGTCCATTTGTCCAAGTTCCCATGGGGCTTCCTTGTAGCTCCAGGTATTGAGTTTGGTAGATCTGACCACCAGGCGCATTTACCCAGCTTCTCACCGTGGGGATCTCTTAGTATATCTTTTACCACCAAGAAGGTTAACTGCTTCAATAATAATATATGGGCGAAAGAGAGATATTCATTATGAGGGAAGTTTTGGTATTTATACCTAGGCGACTTATTGGCAATTTAATGCCCACCTATCAACAATCATTGGCATTAATTTCTAATAAACCAACCCTCACTCATTTCTGCTGACAACCATTCCCTAAAAATCAATTCCAATCAAATGCCAAATAAAAGTTAAATTCATCAGCATCAGTCGCTTGTAAACATATACGTTTTATTAAAAATCAACCTTAGAAAACCTCAGTATCAGTCACTGGTATTCATAATCCTAGGTGGCGGGATCAATATCGCTCTCCTTTATTGGAACCCTCAGCATTCAAATCTGGCAATATGATTATCCTTGGCTTAAGTCGCTGGTAAATCCCAAATAGTTCATTTGAAAGGATAATCCTTAGCGTCAGTTGCCAGTGGTACTGAAGCTCAACAACAAAATACTATCTACCAGAATCTGGATTAATTAATCTATACAGACATCCTTAGCTTCAATCACCGGTGTCAAATTATTAATAATATTAAACTATCAGGTTTTCACTGACACTTCAAGGTAGCTCAACCCTTCTGAATAGGAGCACAAACCAGTAACTATGTCATTAATTGTAATATTGAACTGGGTAATTAATTGGCAATCACCATCAACTAAATTAGCACCTCTAATTTAGATATTATGGGATGGAATTCATCTGGTTAAAATCCCAAAATATCCCCCCACTTTAGATGAATTTCACCAGCGCGACTTTATCTCTGCGGTGGGCCAAGATCACTTCAGCGCCCCTCCTTTAAGAGGCGCCGCAACCAAACCAGTGGCTTTCACGCCTCCAACCTTACCTACAACTACTTGAGCAGCACACTAACAGAGCCCCCTATAGTGAGCACTAATGTTGAAAATATACATACACTACATCAGGAACTCCACTAGCGTGCCAGGACAAACAGTATGAGGACTGCTGACCCTTGCTGTTTCACCTTCATAAGCTACATAACTCTACAGGTCCACAGGTAACCCATCAACCTAGCAGACCAAAAACTTCACCCTGGGGCAATTAACCCTTTGGGAGGCACACAGGAAGCACTACACCTCTCTGGGTGATTCTCAGATCTACCATCTCATTCCCCTCAGGGTTAATCCCATTAATCTAACGTTGTTAGTGGCCAGTAGGCCAAGTTCCCGTGGGGCTTCCCTGTAGCTCCAGATATTGGGGTTGGTAAAGCTGTCCACCCCTAGGTGCATTTACCCAGCTTCTCAACTTTAAGGGATCTCCTAGCCCATCTTTCACCACCAAGCCACTTAAATACTCAAATGATAAAAAGATGGGCGAATAAGAGATATTAACTAAGAGTAAATTTAAGGTTTTAATGCTTAGGCGACTTATTGGCAATCCAATATCCACCTATCAACAATCATCAGCATTTATCGCTAGCAAACCAACCCAATCCCCAAAGTTCTGCTGACAACCATTCCTAGAAATTTATTCCAATTGAACGCCAAATATTAGTTCAATTCATCATTGACATCATTCACCGGTTGATTATATATAAATTTATTATTATAAAGTAATCTTCAGATATCCTTGTCATCAATTGCCAGTATTAATAATTCTAGGCACCAGAATCATTGTTGCTCGCCCAAATTGAAATATTCGTCATTCAAAGCTGGCATTATGATTATCCTTGGCATAAGTTGAGTGCTAATCCCAATTTTAAAAAAGATTGGATTATCCTGTCGCAGTTGCCAGTAATTTTAAAACTCATCAACAAATTATTGTTCATTGAAATCAAGATTAGTTAATTTAAATTTACATCATTGGCTTCAGTTACCAGTGTCAAATTACTAATAACATTAAACTATTGGGGATAATCCCTGACACTTTGAGATAGATCAATCCTACCTAATAAGGAGCACAAATTTGTATTTATATTATAAATTATAATATCTAACTTGGCGATTAAATGGCAATCACCCTCAACTAACTGACTGTAAGACCAGTGGAACGCCCCCTTTGCGTGGATTGAGCGATTTTCCCATTCCCAAATAAGAAGGGTCCATAGAGGGTGTCTGTACACCTAATCACCTAATGTGACCTCACCCATGTGGTAGATGAGCACTGGGTAACAGCGCTTTTTCTGAAGATTCTTCCCCAGTCCCTGCACTTTCCTCTGCCAAAATAGTTCGCTGAATTGAGGAAATCTATACCAAAATCATAGGTAACCATCTTCCTCATGAGCAGTAGGGACTTTACAAAACTTTTGGCGTAAAATGCTCAGAATCGAAGCCAAAATGTCTGAATTCAATGGGAGTAAAGTCTGATGGGCGGAAAACCAATATTTGGAAAAAACAACTAGTGAATTATCAGTCTGAATCACAGATGACATTGAGCCATCGACTAGTATGATTGCCAATGCCAAAATCCTCTCATAATTGTCAGGGACAAACCCCTGATGAGCAGAAATCCATAGTTCAAGAATCAGTATTTGCGCCTGATGCAACTCACTTGGCTGAACAAACGCCCCAGTGACCAGAACGGGTAGGGTGGCCATCCCAAACTTGTTTTCACCCAATTGGGACAGGCCCTATGTGGGGTTGCCCTGGGGGATTCCATTGCCCATTGGGCCAGATGCCATCACGCCAACTGACATATATGCAATCGAGCCTTGATACAGGCATTCCCAGACAAACTGATAGCAACTCAGCCTGCCGTTAAAGCATTTGATGTCAGTTCTAATTAGAATTATTCTCCCACTCCCCCAAAAATTCGCCGGGTTAGGTCAAATCTTTGGGCCCCAATCCTTGCTTTGACCCACTACCAATTGAACACTATTTAATCAGTTGCATCACATTGATAAAATTGTTGGTCGATTTTCTTTATTAATCTTTCCAATAAAACCTTTTACCCAATTCCAGTTTTCATGCTCAAAAATAAACCACCCTTTCCGCCTATATTCACCAAACCCAAGGGGTCATGGCCATGTCCAGCTGGTACTTTTCTAGGTTATTATACATAATTATGGCTCATGGGCACTCAATGGCGAAATACCTTCCTGGTTCCATAATCTTCATCCCAGCAGCAGTGCCACTGGCATTTGGGTCTGGCATTTGGGTTCTACAACACTTAAACTGGCAGGCTGGTCTAAAAATAACTTGCTGTTTGCCTGACATAATCAACCAACCAACATTATTGACCAATTCCTCATTTCTCGTTGAGATGAGCATAGCAATGGTCCTTTTCTCTCAGCTGTATAAAATTGTGAAAATTTTTTCCTAAGGCCACAATAGCCTAGCACCTCTTGAATTGTCCAAGCCCACTCTCCAAAATAGAATCTTTATGATAGGAGCTGCTGATGTGTCCTTGGTGTCAAATCCCTTAACCAAATCATTGTCTGAATCACATTCCATAGTTGCCGCAGCCATTGAGCCCATGTCAGTATATTCTGGCATTCTGATTTATGAAGTGTCTACTCCTGTTGTGAACCTAGTGGTTTCCCCCAATCCTGGTACCATCACTTCCATATCTATAGACTCAACTATAGCTACCAATAAAGAGAAATTCGCCTACTTTTTATTGCCCATGAAACTAGGTATTGGAGCTCACACCGTGTCCTTTGAGGCTTTAGTGGACACTGGATCCGCGGGTAATTTTATGAGTGTAGAGCTAGCCCAATAATTGGAGTTTGACCTGGACATAGGTCCTTCAGTGATGGTTGCTTCATCAGCCTCCAAGACCTCATACCTAGTTAACGGCCAGTATCTTTCTCAGTTCATCAGTTTAACTTTTGTGATCAGTTCTCTGCAATGCCAAACTTGGTGTTTCCAGTAATTCTAGGGTTTTTATGGTGGCACCGACAACATGTTAAACATCTGGAGTCTAATATGTTATCATTCACTAATGATCAAAAAAGGAGGGAAATTTCCTCTGGTTAATACCCTTATGAAAACTTAAGGCCACAGCTCCATCACTTCCCATGTTTCCCCTGCGGGCCTTCCGTCAAATTTTCCTGAGAGAATTAATGCACTATTGAAGTATCTTTGATTCTGAAAAGGCGGACCATCTCCCCTCTCACACTAAATTTGATTTAGGATTTTGAACAAGTGTGCAATTGTTAAATATCAACTGTCCCTTGTATCCACACACAGCAGAGGAGGAGGTTGCTCTTAACGCTTGGTTATATGATATGCTTAAGAAAGGGTGTCTAATTAAAGAGACATCACCAGTTGCTTCTCACATCGTTTTTGCCAAGAAGGCCAATGGTTCCCTCCGTCCCTGTGTGGATTATGGACACCTAAACAAAATTCCAGTGCACAATCCCTACCCTTTACCCTGGGAGCAAACTATCAGTCAAGTGATTGCCAAGTCTTGTGTGTTCTCCAAGCTTGATCTTGTTAACGCCTTTAACCAAATTCAGGTGATGGAAGGTCAAGAATGGCTTACTGCGACCCAAATGAAAAGAGGTAAATCCAATTTTGTGTAATGCCCTTTGGGTTGAAGAATGCGCCAGACACATTCCAAAGAATGATCAATAGTTGCTGGGAGACCTCCTAATTTCTTCTGCAGTTGTGTATATTAATGACATTATGGTTCAATCCCTAATTCCCTAAACAACACGCAAAAGACTTGGAAGCGGTAGTGGTTGCTTTGCACAAGGCGGGCCTGTTTGTCAAGCCTTCAAAAAGAAAGTTTTATTAAGAGGAAGTTACCTTTCTAGGGAACCTTGTCCTAAAATATGGTTATGCTAATTCTCTCAACAAGTTGGATGCTATCTGCGAATGGCCAACTCCAATAACCCAAAAACAATTACAGAGTTTTTTGGGCACTAATATTTCTAAAAGGAATTTTCTTCAGCTCTTTCCCATTTCTTCACTCCACTTCAACCCCTCACATGTAAGAATGTTCCCTTTTGTTGGACACCTAAGTGCCAGCAGGCGTTCAAGTCAATTAGAGGTGTTCTTATCACCTCCCATCCTAAAACATGCTGACCCCTCCAAACCATATATCATTGCATGCAATGCTTCATCCGTTGCAGTGGGGCTGTTATTATAAAATGAGCACAATGATTTAGAGCATCCAGCCACTTACTTTTCCTGGAAATTCCCCCTACTGAGAAATCCTGGGCCATCTACAATAAGGAGTTGGCAGCAGTAGCATGGTCTTTGACTCATTGGCATTATCTGTTATGAGGCACTCAGCATGAATTAACAGTGCATATAAATTACCAAGATCTTCTATATTTTCGCAAACCATTAAATTGGCACATAGGCAAGCTTGCACCTATCAAGATTTGTGTAGTTTCAATTTTAGTTACAAATTTGTGAAAGGTGCATTAAACGTTGTAAAAATTTATAGGTTTTCTGATTAATCTTGGCCAATAACCACTAAAAATATATTACTTGCACAGGTTCAGGTTTGTGCAATTCTCCACGTTATATAATAGTAGTTATTATAATAGTTGATATTAGTATGGAGACTATTATTCATAGTTGAATGGAAGCATTAGATTTTGGTCCAAGGCTCGGCCAGTATTTCCTCTTGAAATACTTATGATTTCCTGAATAGGGATTCATTCCTTCATACTGCCTAACTCAATCTAAACTCAGATCCCTGTTTACGGTTTCTTTGGTTTGACACACTGTCAGCAGTAATCCTCTATTTGATTCATCTTCATTTATGGATCCCCTCTCAGAGCCTTATCTTTATCTTAAAGAGTCTCCCAATTATCGCACACAGCAATAATATACTTGAGAAATAATAGAACTCACATTGGATTCTGATAAAGTTTACTTAACTAATTCTCTAGTAAAAGTGATCTGGTAGTTTATGATTTGGTAAATTATGATTTTTTATTAGTGAATTCTTTAGGGAATTTACAGAAGGGAATTAAGCGCCCAACCCTCAGATTTCACCTCCTCTTTGAACAGCAGCCATTGCCATTGAATTACCCATCCTTGTCTCAGCAGCGATGGTCTTCCCCATCCTGGCTAGGATTCTGTCATTAAACATCCTCGAGACCTAAAATGGAAAGAGTCAGAAAACGTGTTCCTAACGTTTTACTCTTGATCCAAGAGAACCAACCATATTTGGCAAGTGACCTGCTTATGTAATGGGCCTTGTTACCCATTAAGGAAGGTCACAAGCGAACTAATTGATTCATTAGTTGCAGGTGGCATCACTCGCCTTGCAACTTATCCTTAAATTCCTAATTGTCAGTGATGAAACCTGAATGATCCCAATCAGTACACCTGATAGTTAATCAACTATCAGATGCCCCTATTTTGTCAGCAACTCTGCCAGGCAAGATCTTAAAATTCATCTGGATCAATCCATGATGGAGCCAACCAGGCGAATAACCTAAAATCCCCCAAACATAGTTACCCAAAATCAGGATCAACGGATATTAAATTCACTTTGCATTAGGTAATTATCCCCTAGTGTTCCCTGGTATTCTAGTTGGCTAGGAATATTGGCAAAAATCCCATCACATCCCCCTCTTGCCTAAATTCCAGTTAGAAAAGGATTGGGGCAGGAGAACACCACTTCAGACACTTGGTCAAATACTTCATTTGTTCAGGTGGAGTATGATCATTAGTACTCAATGCTACTTGGGATGAACTTTGGCATGTGGCTCTCTTCCTCTTCCTCCTCGCTACCACCTACTCAGAGTGTGGTCTCCATAACCTTCTGTTGTGCTGGGCTGATTGATTTACTCATGACGATATTAATCCCAGGATCCAGTTTTTCCCCATCAGGGCATATGATCTGCTGTCATATTCAGGATTCTTGGTATGGCGTCTTCAATTTCCTGATTTTCTCCTCATCCTTGGCAGGAGACTCTTGACGTCAACGTTCATTTCGTGGCACAATTAAGAATGCTCATTTATATTCTCCTTTGTTATTTTCTCTTCATAATCTCATGGCTCATGTCATTCTTAATTTTTCTCAGGAAAGCTTATCCCATTCTTTTTGAGATTAATTGTCTCCAAAATTGGAGCTAAATTAATTTCAGAGTGCATAATCTTGACTATCATATAAGTCTGACGTCCCCCTCTTGTCCAACTCGTATGTCAAATTCCGAGTTGCAGTATCAACCCTTCTCAATAGTTTGTCTGATCAAGACCTTTAGCTCTTCCAGTGATGAGTCAATCTGCATTATGGAACCTTTTTTATGGTCTTCCAGGACTCAAACACCTAGTCAAGTACCAGTGGCTAGTCCTTCCGTGGAATTACCAGAAATGGTAACCAACCCCACTGAAACCAGGTTAGCAATTGTCTTGAATGACTCGTGGCCAATCCTTCCTCTGCTGTTGATTTCAGAGTCAGATCTTGAGACTCTCCTGTACTAGGCTCCTTTCACAGATACTCCTAATATCATCGTTGAACCTCTGAATGCAATGCCCTTTACTCTCAATTGTTGAATTCTTGCCGGATTGGACTTTCTTTTGGAGTTCCTCTTCTGACTTGGTCAATATTACAAGCCAGCTGTCTTGGCCACCGAACTCACCATTGGCAACACTGTACATTTCAAACTCCCCTATGCAGAATTAATGGCCTAAGCCATTGAAGATTTGTACATAGCTCTGAATTCTTCCATTCTTGAAAACATCCTAGATTAGGATATTGCAGCCTATGGTCTTCACTTTGCCAGCCAAGTTCTTTGAAGTTGGGCCATGAAGCTTCCAGCCTCTCCCAGCTTCCATCCCTCCTTCTGCTTCTGCTTCTGAGAATCCCATACTCGTCACTTTCAGGATGCCATTTGCTCCCTGCATGACCATCTTGTTTCTGGCGCATCCCATTGGTATCTTCCACTGATGGCTTTGATAGGGGCATTATTCAGTAACCCCCATCTAGTATCCCTTGTTTGCTGCTGGCCGTTATGTCCGGTATATTGACAAAGCCCATCAGAAAGCGCTCAAGACCAATCTTCTGGCTCCAGTTCCATATTGGGATTAATCGGGGTTATTTACCAACTGCCTCTTCTTGTACTGTTGCTTCCCTCCCACCGGGGTATTGCATTTGGCTTTTTCTGACATCTCAATTTCTTTCCTCTAGTCACTTTCTCGCAGGGATCTGAATCCGCTCAACAAACTTAGTTTAATGTAGGACTAACCCTGGCTAGTATCTGATCTCATAAAGACTTTAGAAGAATTTTCATTACTACTGTGATCCATCCTCCCCCAGAGGCGACATAGGCGGAATCATCCCCAAATTGAGGATAATCAAAAAAATAAAAAATTATAAAAATATATCATTTTTCTATGCAGTTTTTTATAATCTTTTTTCCAATATTTTTATCAATTTTTTATTTTTATTTTTTCCATGAGACTTGACCTTGTTTTGGTTCAACAGCCCATTTTTTCATTTTATTCCACCAAACTAGATCCTAGATATACTTAGACCTACCAGTTTTCCATGGTTCAGAGGTCTTACTTTTTTATGATTTACCCATCTAGATTGTTCAGAGGTCCTTTTTTCAGACTTAACCAAATCATTAGGACATAACCAAATTAATGGTTCAGAAGTCCTTCTGGAACTCTTATTTTTTTTTGTAATTCATCGCTTTAAATGCTTAGCATAGAATAAATTTACTACCCTTCCATCCAAGAGGTTTTTGATGGAGTAGGTTCCCATTGCCATCCTGGCAATAATCTCAAACGGACCCAACCACAATTCATCCAATTTGTTTCTTCTCTCAAAACCATGCATATCACAATAGGTAACTCTTTCACCTATTTAGTATTTTGATAAGGCCAGCCAGTTCTTATCATCCATTATTTTTGCTCATATCCTTTTCTTCAAAGTAGTATCAAATGCTTGCAATTGCATTTTGATCAGGATATTTGTCAATCATTCCAGGTATTGATTGGCACTCATCACCAATGTTGGTTCCACCACCAAATATAAAATAAGTGGCAACGCGGCCTTCCTCCCATATAGCAACTCAAACAGCGTTTTTCCTGTTGCTTTATGATGGCTAATTTTGTAGGCAAACGTCACTGAACTCAAGTACATTACCAATGCAATAAAATTCCTGCAACCAGCTTCCTCAGTGTCACAGCCAGCGTCCCATTAACTCGCTCCACCAGTCCATTTGTCTTTGGCTGGTAGGGTACAGACATGACTCCTTGGATCCCCATTATCTCATTTAACTGAGGGATCACATGAGACATGAAATCTGTCCCATTATCACTCAGCAGGACCTGCAGGCATCCATGTCAGTATACTAATTGATCTAGGATGGACTTTGCAGTACTGGTATCATCTACTTTTGCCAGGGCCTTTGTCTTACCCATCTTGTCAGATGATCAATTGCAACTATTATATACTTGACTCCCCCTGTGCTCATCATCAATGGTCCCATCACATCGATGGACACTGTATGCTAAGCAAATCTAGGGTGGACCAGTCAGTATCCAGTCATATTCTTATGTCGCTTGTGCAACTGGCACTCCACACAACAAGCTGGATAGTCAGCGACATCATAGTTGATTGACTACCAGTAGTAGTACTGGTGAATATGGTCAGTCATTTTTCTCAGTCCTCAATGCCCAACAACCTTATGAGCATCTTTAACAATAGCTGCTCTTTCTGACGGTTTTGAAAATAGTAACTGCTTCCTGTTAATTGTTTTAAACACTTGTCCATCCATGGTCTCGGTGTTTTCCATTGATTTTTAAAAGTGCACCTTGGATTCTTGGGGCTTGTTTCCAATTTCTCTATTGACCATTCTCTGGAATAACTCATCCACCTGCTGGTACACCATCTGGACAATTGGTAACAACGATAAGCCATCCATATTCTGATGAGAAGCCCCCACTCAGTATAAATATCATAATCATAAGCCTTTAACTTTAATGCCCATCAGGCTAGTCATCCCTCTAAATTTCACAAATTGTGAAGCCAACTCAACAAGGAGTGGTCCGTCACCCACTGAAGTGCATTCCATGGATGTACTCCTGAAACATTTTTCAGGTGTAAATGACTGCAAGGCATTAATGCTCAGTTACAGTATAGTTCCTCCTCAGCGGCTGAGAGTGTCCAGCTCACATATGCCACCAGATGTTCGTCCCCAAGTTTTATTTTCTTGGCTCAATATGGCACAGGTTACCATCAATGAAGCATTGGTTTTTATAATAAATTCTCAATCACAATTTGGATATTTATAAATCAGAAAATCTAAAAAGTACGGGCTTAACTCATTGAAGGATTTCTGTGCTTCTTCATTCCATATGAATTCCTTCTTTGGATCCTTCAATAGATGTAATAAGTGCTCGGTGATTTTTAGAAAAAAAATCAAATAAATCTTCTAAAGTATCTGACGATTCCAAGGAACACTTGGATATCTCAGACATTTTTGGAACAGCCATTCATTCTATTGCTTCGATCTTCTGGGCTTGTGGATGCAGTCCACTAGAGTTGATCACAAATCCCAGATATTGTAACTTTTCTTCGAAGAAGTGACACTTACTCGGCTTAATCTTCAGGTTGGCCATGAACAGTCTCTTGAACACCTCCTCCAATTGGTTTAACACTTGGTTTTGACAATTGGTATCTAGGAATTTCATCACCATCAATGCTTTTTGACAATCACCATATTTTTACATTGTCATATTGAACAATTAGAAAAATACAGGGGTGTTATCCCAATGGAAAGTTGGCAATTTTGGTGTCACATTGAATTCCACCAAGGTTTCTCTAGCCACCTCTCTGGGTTCAGCTACTCAGCTCACTTGGGGAGTGATTTTGGATTTCATCTCCAAAATAGCGGTAAAAGTTGGTTGCATGTTTCTTGGGGTAGTCATCATCCCAATTATCATACAGGGAGTTCTTCCTTTGGCATCAGTCGCCACATATGGCTCACATTCACATTTGTGAGTCTTAAACTCCTTGACCTGTTTAATTAGCCGCTCTATATCAGCACTGAATGCTCTTAAATGAACGCGGTCTGCTTCATGCTCCATTTTCAGAAATAAGAATTTTTAAAGTAAGTCCCCTTCCTTCTTTAATGACGTTACTTTTCCAAGTGTCTAATTCCTAAAATCTCATGACATTATCGACTCCTTCCTCCATCTTGGCAACTCTATCTTCCAAGGCTTCAAATTCTTGACGATCTGCTGAGTTCAGGGTGTTTTAATTAACGGTTGCCAACTCTATCCATAGTTTTCTTATCTCATCTTTATGTGACATCACGTACTAATCTTTTATACTCAACTACACCCTTGTAGTGAGCACCACTTTGTAAAAATTTATAAGTTTTCTGATTATTCTCAGCCAATAACTCCTAAAGGTGTATCACTTGAGTAGGTTTGGGTTTTGTGCAGTTCTCTGCGTCGTATGATAGTAGTTGATATAATTGTTGATAATAGTATGGCAACTATTATCTGTAGTTGAACTGAAGTATTAGATTTTGTTCCAACACTCAGCTCATATTTCCTCTCGAATTACATATGATTTCCTGAATAGGAATTCGTTTCCTTGTACCACCTAACTAAATCTATGCTCAAATCCCTGTTTATGGTTTCTCTGGTTTGACACAATGTCAGCAGTAATCCTCTATTTGATTAAGCTTCTTATATGGATCCCCTCTCAGAGCCTTACTCTTTATCTTAAAGAGTCTCCCAATTATCGCACACAGCAATAATATACTTGAGAAATAATAGAACTCACATTGGATTCTGATAAAGTTTACTTAACTAATTCTCTAATAAAAGTGATTTGGTAATTTATGATTTGGTAAATTATGATTTTTTATTAGTGAATTATTTAGGGAATTTATAGCAGGTAATTTGGTGCCCAACCCTTGGGTGGCACCTCTTTAGATGAAATGGCAGCCTTTGCCATTGAATTATCCATCCTCATCTCAGCAGCAATGGTCTTCAACATCCTGGCTAGGATTCTGTCTTTGGACATCCTTAAGACCTAAAATGGAAAGAGTCATAAACCGTGTTCCTAACGTTTTCCTCTCGACCCAAGAAAACCAACCAGTTTTGACAAGTGACCTGCTCAGGTAATGGGACTTGTTACCCATTAAGGAAGGTCACAAGCCAACTGATTGATTCACTATTTGCAGGTCGCATCACTCACCTCACAACTTAATCCTTAAATTCCCAATTGGTCAGTGATGAAACCTAACTGATCCCAATCAATACACCTGATAGTTAATCAACTATCAAATGCCCCTATTTCATTGGCAACTCTTCCAGATGAGATCTTAGGCATTCATACGGATCAATCCCTGACAGATCTGACCAGGCGAATATCCCAAGATCCCCCTGAACATAGTTACCCTTAAATCAGGGTCAACCGATATCCAATATACTTCGCATTAGGGAATAATCCCTTAGTGATCCCTGATAAACCATTCAGCTGGGAATATGGGCAAAAATACCAACAAACGTGCTCCCCAATTTCCTTAGCCGCAACCCTGCTCATTGCCCCTCAGACTCAGATGAAGCAGACTTGGTTACCATGATTCCCACAACTCAAACTTTATCAATTGTACCTCTCATGGTCTCATTAGTTGACTTAACTCCTGATGAACCTCTTATTTCACGGGTTTTAGCAGCTCAAATGACATGTTCCAAAGGATTGGAGTTATTAGACCAATTGTTCCTTCATACTCACAAAAATTCCCTATATTCCTTGGTGGAGGATCTCATTTATTTTCAGTTGCGGGTTTTGGATCCCCCCTCTCTTTAGAGCTGAGGTGTTTCAGGCGCATCATGACCCTCCCACTATTGGTCATCTGGGAAATAAGAAATGTACTAATTTGATTAAGAGGAATTACAATCTGGCAGGCCTATCAAAAGAAGTACCAGCCTGGATTTCCAATTGCATTACATGTGTATGGGCTAAGTCAAATTGATCAGGAAGAAATGAGCTTCTTCATACTTTACAACAGGCGGAGGGTCCATGGACATTGGTGTCCATAAATTTATTGTCAAACTTCCTTGTTCTAATGGGTTTACGGTGGTGATGGTGGTGGTGAATGTTTTACTATATTTTACCCTATTTATTCCATGCTCTTCCATTATTACAAAAGAAGAAACCGCTCGTCTTTTTGTGCGCCATGTGTTTCTATGTTTGGTCTCCTGCAGGAGATCATCAGTGACCGTGGCTCCCAGTTTACAGCGCGGCTCTGGAATAAGAATTTATCCATCTTAAGAGTTACCCCCTGCCTTTCCACAGCATATCATCCCCAGTCCAATGGACAAACTGAGCGGGTTAACCAAATTTAGAACAGTACTTGCACTGCTATGCTGCGGCCACACAGGATACCTGAGCCAATGACCTCCCCCTCGCTCAATATGCATATAACAATGGAACTCAAGCCTCAACAGGGTTTTCTCCCTATGAAGCGACGTTAGGGTATAATCCCTCATTTTTGGTCTGTCTCTGCCTGCATCCAAAGGTCCCAGCTGCCGCAGATCATGCTGAGCACATTCAATCTAACCAGTCCTTAGTGCGGGGCATCTCACTAAAGCTATCAATGATTACAAGCAGTTTGCGGATTGAAAATGGCTACGACATAGTGGTGGGTTCATATTTCATGCTTGATATGCGCCATTTGCAGATGCAGGTACCTTCCTGGAAGTTTGCAAAAAAGCGTTCAGGTCACCAATTGGTGGAGGAAGACTTGGGCAATGGTGCTTTACATTTAAAGTTGCCCCTCATTGGAAACAGCACCCCATCCTGCACGTATCTCAGTTGTCCCCATTCAAGGGGACTGTCCCTGTGGACCCTGAACCAATAGTTATTGAGGATTCAGAGGAGGCCAAGGTAGAAAGTATTTTAGCATCCCGAAAATCTTGGAGGTCAGTTCAGTATCTCATCGCCTGGAAGGGCTATCCAGCTTATGAGAACAGTTGGGTCATGGCCCACAATTGTGCAAACTGCATGAAACTGGTTAAGGCATTTCATGAGTCCCATCTTGATACTTCGCTTCCCCCCCAAAAAAGTTGCAACTTTGATGGCGAACAAGTTGCCTAAGACACACAAAATGTAGCCCTTGTGCACTTTCTTGGCAGAGGTGCCTCTCCTTTGGAAAAAGGAAAGGGTAATGTAAGTCCAGGGGAACATCCCCTTTGCGTGGATTGGGCGATTTTCCCATTCCCAAATAAGAAGGGTCCAAAGAGGGCGGCTGTACCCTTCATCACCCAGGGCAACCTCGCCCATGTGGTAGATGAGCGCTGGGTAACAGCGCTCCCTCTGAAGATTCCTTCCCCAGTCCCTGCGCTTGCCTATGCCAAACTAGTTCGCCAAATTGAGGAAATCTGTGCCAAAATCATTGGTACCATCTTCCTCATGAGCAGGAGGGACTTTAAAAAAACTGTTGGCGTCAAATCCTCAGAATCGAAGAAAAAATGTCTGAATTCAATGGGAATAAAGTATGATGGGCAGAAAAGCAATGTACATAAAAAACAATTAGTGAATTATCAGCCAGAATCACAGATGACATTGAGCCATTGAGTAGTATGATTGCCAATTCCAAAATTCCCTCATAATCATTGGGGACAATCCCTAATGAGCAGAAGCCCCTAGTTCAAAAATTGGGATTTGCGCCAATGCAACTCACTTGGCCAAAAAAATGTCCCAGCAACCGTGCATGGGTGGGTTGGCTATCCCAAACTCATTTCCACCCAATTGGGACCGCCTCTATGTGGGGTGGCCCAGGGGGATTCCCATTGCCCATTGGGCCAGATGCTGTCATGCCAACTGATGTAAATGCAGTCAAGCCTCAGTCCAGGCGTTCTCTGATGAACTGATTTTGACTCAGCCTGCCGCTGTTCTTTTGAAGTAAGTTCTAATTAGAATTATACTCCCCCTCCCACAAAAATTCGCCAGGTTAGATCAAATTTTAGGTGCCCAATCCCCGCTTTGACCCATTACCAATTGAACACTATTTAATTAGTTGCATCATACTGAGAAAATTGTTAGTCGATTTTCTCCAATTATCTTTCCAATAAAACCCATTACTTAATTCCAGTTTTTATGCTCAAAACTAAACTGCCCTTTCTGCCTATGCTTCAACAACCCGCGGGGCTCATGGCTGTATCCACTAGCACTTTGCTAGGTTCATATAAGCGATTATGGCTCATGGGCACAAAATGGCGAAATACTTTCCTGGTTCCATAATCTTCATCCCAGCAGCAGTGCCACTGGCATTCAAGTTTGCTTTTGGGTGCTCCGGTTTTTAAACCAGCAGGCTGGTCTAAAAATAACTTGCTATTTTCCTGACACTGACATCCCCTAATTTAGATATTATAGGGTGGAATTCATCTGGTTAAAATCCCAATAAGCCTAGGTTTAGAACTTAAATCTGGGCAACATTTTGTGAAATGTCCCATGTTTTACACAGATACAGAAGATATGATTAATATTAGGCTTTTTAAACTGAGGGCCATAAGGTTAAGTAATGATTTTTTTTTGGGTAGATGGTCCTGTTGTGTGGGTTGCAAGGCTCATGGGGACTCTTATGTGCTTTAAGATTGTCAGCTCAAGGAAAATAAATAACCATATATGTGATATTTAAGCTTCTCATTCAGACTGGTATAAGAATCTGATACAATCCCTTGCGGGCTTGCAGGCATGGCGAAGAGTGATCTGAGCATCAAAATCATTTAAGCCATTAGCCTTAGATAGAGTCTGCACCTCCAATTAGAAACATTTAGAAAATAATTTTAGGTGGCGTAACAGTTCTCTTGGCTGATGCCAAAGTTCAAAAATGGGCTAAAAGCAGAAATCAATGGAGATGTCATAAAACGAAAAGATGTAAAGAACATAGATTTACTTTATTGAGTTAATAAGCGTCGATACTATAGGATTTGTAGAAACATGTTGCCTCAAGGACTCTAGTGGCCCTGTACAATAAGGATCTTTTACTGTCTTCTGGATTGACCGCCTGGTTGGCACCCTTATTGTGCTACGTCATCCTCATGACCACAGCGGTGGGGAAGCACCTCTCACAATTTGGGAAGTGGGGAGGGGATTTATGATAATGTTTTCATCGATTCTCATTCGTGTATGCTTCCTGATTGAATATAGTTTTACCGCCTTCAGGATAAGGTTCCATTCATTCAGGTTCAAGAGTAGATCTTTTGAGGCTCAAATAGGAGGCAGAAACTTCGACTAACTAATCATCTCATATCCTGACAACGCCCCGTTCAAGATCCTGTTGGAGGGGGTATAGTACCAAAAAAATTGAACATGTACTTTTCTTACCACTGTTCCTTGGTTGATATCAACAATGGAGTACTATGAGCTCACCTTATGTATGAGATTATAAGGTCCAGCCAAAGAATGTCGAGCTTATACTGTTGACCTCCATGCTGATAATAATAAAAATAGAACAATGTCTTCAAATTTAAGATTGGTAAGGAGGGTCAGCCGAAATTAAACAAGGATGTCTTTCTTTCTGTGGTGGTGAAGATGCCTTGTGTGGTTAAGGATTGAATTCAGTCAATTTTATCGCCTAAGGCCCTCATGGTTAAATCAGAGTTCTCAGGTGCGGTTATCTCAAGCAATGGCTGAAAGCTACATGGTGGCCAGGGAGCACGCCCACATAAAGATTCGAAGGGGGAAATCTTGATTATTTGGTGGTAGATTATGCTGTAAGAAAGCAAAGCGCTGGGCAGATAGTGATTCAAGCGATCAGGATCAGAGGTGGCCAACTTCAGCAAAAAAGAGACAATAGTTCTGTTAGCGCGTTCCACCACCTCATTGGTTGATGAGTTTTAAGGGTGGCGAAACTTTTGGTTAGTTCAAAAAAGTGAAGTTAGTTCTTAGACAACCTGCATGGTGAATTTAACCTATTGTCTGAAAGTATTTTTGTTGGCATTAATAACTCGCGAAAACAGATCAAATGAGAAATTTAGCCATTGCTTTTGCAGTGGCAACTAGGACTTAAATTGCTTCGACACTTTTGATCAGATGGACCATGGCTAGGAGAATATATTTTATGGCCATGCAGCCCAGTGGGAAGAGAGCCTACTACACCAATGCTAAAAATATTGAAAGGGCTCATTGGGGCAATGACTGAGTGTTTGAATTACATAATGGCCCAATCTTGGGATTGGTAAGTCATACATGTATCCAGGATCTCTTGGATGGTCTCCACAATTCAGTCCCAGTAACATCGTGTCTTTAGACATTTGTGAGTCTTCTTGAATGCCCGTTTCCCACAGTCACATGCACTAGGATAACGTCATTTTGGGAAGAAGGGTGATTGTAGGTGATAAATTTCTTAATGACCATTTATATAGCAGCACATCCTTGATATGATTGTCTCAGGTCATCTTTTTGAGCTCAGCTTAAATTCTTAAAAGTTTCCAAATCCTAGCGTTCTGGTTGACGATTAGATCATACAGTCATTATTCCTTAGATATTAAGGCAGCTAGTACTGGTATTCTAGAGAGACCACTGGCATTCTGGTGAATTGCTCCCACACAATGAACAATATAAAATCAAAGCTCTGCAGTCTTAAGACCTATCTGGTAAACGGCCATCTGTGTCCTTCATCTGCTGAAGCCATCGGAGTGAGGAATGATCAGTAATGACAGTGAAGTGGGTGCCATAGATAGAGCCAAAATTTTTTGACTGCTAACAAAACAACCAAGCATTCTCATTTGATAATGCTATAGTTCCGTTTGGCCTTGCTCAAGCCTTGCTTAAATAAGCTACTGTATGATTGACATGATTTTCATCTTTCTGAGCTAGGATAGTCTTAACGGCAATGTAGCTCACATCTTTTATAACAAGAGATGTTGATTAAAACGCAGATAGACTAAGATGGGTTTAGTTTATAGAGCGGTCCTCAAAGCATTATAAGCCAGTTCTTGTTCCAGCTACCACTCAAAAAGGCACATTCTTCAGTAGGAGGTAAAATTAGAGGTTCAGTCAGGTCAGTAAACTGAAATATAAATTGACAATAAAACCCACCTTTCCAAAGAACACCTGGATATACCTCAGGCTCTGGGGCGCGACATTTTTTCAATGGCGTCAACCTTGTCTGGTATGGGCTGGATGCCTTATTTCGCACCTTATGTCTAAAAAACTCCATTTTGGACTGGAAAAAGGGGTACTTTGAAGATTTGAGCTTTATCAAAGCCTTCCTGAGCCAATTGACGACATCTTGTAGGTGCTCCACATGACTATTGAAAGTTTACAAGAAGACAGTGATTTCATCAAAATATATGAGGACACATGATAGATTCAAGTCCCTGAGGATCCCATCCATGGCGCCGTGAAAGGTGGCGAGCGCATTGCAAGGCCTTAGGGAATCCTCATAGGTTTGAATAGTTCCTCATTTTTTATGAGCGCATATTTGGCTCTATCTTTGAGAGATAGTTTTACTTGATAATACCCACTAGTGAGATCTATAGTGGAAAAGTATTGTGACGAGCAGATAAGCGGAGGGAGTTGTAAATTTTGGGCAAGGTATAACTGTCCTTTCTGTGGATGAAATTGAGGTGGCAATAATCCTTCAACTACCTGTTCGCTGCCATCCTTCTTATGAACTAACAGGAGCGGGGAGGCCCAAGGACTGCGCAAAGGCACCAATAATCTGGCTTTAAGTAGTTTTTGAGTTCTACCTCCACCTGGGACTCTTCAGCCTTACTTTTTTGGTAAGGTAAGGACCAAAAAGGGGGACATCTCCTGTCTTCACATGATGTAGACCCCACTCATCTTTCCAAAGTCATAGGTTGAGGACAATAAAGGTCTGAATACTCCTCTAATAATTTTTGTCTTTGCGCTGTTGGTCCTCAGTGAGATCATATAATAAGGGTGTCAATTTGAGCCACTGATGGGGGCATCTCCTTACCAAAATCCCTCAGGCTCTCAAAGCTGCGAACATCATTGACAGCCTCTACTGGTAGAAGGAGGACATATCCAACGTGGCTATTTTGGCCTACTACCTAGGTTTGTCGGTATGTTTACCTAACAACACCAATATAGCCCTGGCATAGGAGGGATCTAGAACCCCTGGACAGGCTAGAACCTCCTTGCAGGATGGGCTATCTAGACCTCAGATCTCCAGAAGTATTTAGAGGAAATGTTAACATGGATCTGGGTATCAACATAGCTTGGGACTTCATATGTATAGTGCTTGTTCTAGGTAAATAGATAGGCATGCCTTCATCGCCATCAACAGCAGGTGGGGGCAACCGGACCAGAGAGCCGTTTATGTGATACACAAGTCAAATAAATTATCTCTCACTCTCTAGTAGGCAATACCAGGCCTTAACCTCCACTTTGGAGTCGTGGGAAGTTTTTAAAGATTAAGGGAACCCAATGTCCCTGTAGGGATAGGAATCCTTCATCATAATGTACCACCATGGTTAGTCTTGGAGAAACTGAGTTCTTAGAAATAGTTTAAAGCTCAGATTATCCATTGCGACACTGGGCGTATTTACAGAAAGCTTCTTAAAAAGGATAGGTAGAAAAGAATAAGCCCCTATGAATTATGTACAGTGCTGTACAGCTGTGCCGTACTCCATATAATGTGGCAATATCAGGGAGGTCTTGATACGTTTCATCAACTTGGACAAGATAAAGTTCAAAAGGTGAACAACTGCCAACTATGGCGAGAAAAAAAAACCTATAAACTTGAACAGCAACGTGGGTAACCAGACTTCCAAACTGTGGAGGAAGCGTGAGACACATGTGATAGTCATAATAAGAAGAGCAAGCAGTAACGTTTTATATATTATCAATGGGTACTATTATTTCTTCTTCAGATAAAATAGCTCCAGGTTCACTAGAGGTCATTAATGATTTTTGAGGCGTGGTAGGGTTGTCAGCATGGAGCGCCTCGTACTTCATGCTAAAGCCCTTTTCCCTCCTCCTTGGTAAGTCATTACCAGAATGTCTTAGCGCTATGTCAGAATCCATTGTAGTAAGTGCATTGGGGGAAAGGATTCTTCTAATTAATAATGACATGGACCTAAGGATGATTTGAGGAAGAAGAAGTAGTAGCCTTAAGTTGTAGGGTCTTCAAAGGAATCACCTTAAGAACTTCTTTAATTTCCCAAATTCATGTAAAAACCGTTTTTTGGTTGATCATATGCACTTAAACATTAGATTAGACCCTTTGCAGAGATGACAGAGGTAATTGCGTTGTCTAAGGTGATATGATTTATGGTACTAAGTGTTGCGCTTGAGCTTATAGATGGCTAGAGAACTCCACTGGGATCTCTCCTTTGTTCAGGCGAGCATTCAAGAACTCGTGTTTTTGATTAGCCAGGGTTTGATTGCTGCCAAAGTTTTGGACTAAAGCCGTTTAAACTGTCCCAGGTTTGGCATTCTTTGAGGTGGGAAGTCATAATCTCCTGAGAAGTGCTGTTAAGGCAGGAGTGGATATTCTTCACTTTTTGCAAGTCTGTGGCCTCTTCCATGGAACTCTCATATGCATATAGGAAAGTGGCGATGCTTTCTGGATGGGGGTAAACTTCTCCTAAAAACTAGGATTAAATTAGTTTAAAGAGGATTGGAGAGGATATTAAAACCAGTAATTAGTGTAGGCTCAGAAACCTCAAGTTTCACATAGTTGTGAGGGGCATGATGATCCAACCATAATCTAAGGCCTTTGACTTTCTCTTATATATCGTCACAGTTTTAGTTTATGTAAGGAAATGGAAAGCTTGTGAGCAACCAGCTCCTTTTAAGCTTAGTTATCGGTGCTCTGAAGAAGAAGCTTACTTTCTAGGTTGTTCAAGTGGGTGTCAAACCCTCTGCAGGTTTGTTTAAACTGGAAAATGTGACTATTGGTAAGTTTATGAAGGCGCTAAGATTATCCATTTCATCTGAAAGTGCTCTCAGTCAAGACCCACGGGTCAAGGGGTCCTCCATCTACTTATAGTTTACGTCCCTGGGTCAAATTAAGGATCAGATTCCATAATGCGGCTAAAGCTGCTAAAATGTACTTTCTCTAAGGGCATCAGGGACGCTTGGAGTAGATACTGTGGGACCAGAAGGTCCTAAAGGCCCACGTGGGCCTTCAGGAGCTTCAGACCCCTCACGTCCTTTGTGTCTTTAAACCCTAGGCCCTTCAGGTCCTCCAAACCTGGAGGTGTAGTCATGAGAAGCCATCTCCTGATAGTGTTGCAGTAGAGCCCATACTAGTCTTTGACTTGGTGGAGGCATTGGTTCTAAGAAGCCTCAAGGAGTTGAAAATTTGACAAAGCTGTTCTAAAAAGGTAACCTGAAGATCTTCTATCCAATACCACGATCTAAATTTTGATTTGTCAATCGATTTTTAGTTAATGACAATGGCTTCTCAGTCGTCATAGACAAAGGAGGAGGCCACGTTATATAAATTGACAACTTGGGAGTGTAAAGTTTAGAAAAACACCCTAGTTGTCAAGAGACTTCATGATGGTGCAACCCAACTAACTTTAAGAGGTGTTGAATGACAGGATGGAAATTTTTTGAAGATAGCGCTTGGCTCCCAAGGTCAGTTCTCTTACTGGTAGCTGAGCTTAGGTATTTAGATCCCTCATGCTAGAAGGAACCAAAAAAGCATGAGAGAGACTTGAGCAACTTCCCACAGAATAAGTGCTATTTAATAATTTTTGTATAACTTCGTTAAGGTTCTTGTACTGAAGTTGGTAATGATCACCATTAACTAAAGTTAGAGTAAATAGGAACGTAGCACGAAATTCTTTGCTTTCAGGCTCTGTGGGTGTACTTCATATTGTGAGGTACTAATCCATTGAGTGACACTTCTTGACTGATCAGCAGGTTGGTTTCTTGATGGCTAGTATTCTCCATTGGACGTGATAAACGTTTATACTTGGACATCTTGTATCCCTGTAGTGAGCACCATTTTTCTCATCATAACAGTTCTCTTGACTGGCGCCAAAGTTTGAAAATGGGCTTAAAGCTGAAAATTAGCGGAGCGGTCAAAAAACAAAAAGATGGGGAGAATATAGATAGCTTTATTTTGTAAAAAAATTGATATCTATAGGGCGTGTAGGGACATGGTGCCTCAAGGACCTTTTGGCCCAATATAATCTGGATCTTCACTGTCTTCTAGATTGACCGCCTGGTTGGCACCCTCTTAGTGCTACATCATCCTCATGACTGAAGCGGTGGGGCCGCGCCTCTCATGATTTGGGAGCGGGGACAGGATTCCTGAAGGTGTTTCCATTGATTCTCATATACGTGATGCTTCCTGAATGAGTCTAGTCTTGGCGCCTTCGAGGTAAGGTTCCATTCATGCTGGTTTGAGAGTCAATCTGTAAAGGCTCAATTTAGGAGAAGGGATTTTGACTCTAATATCATCTCAAATCCTGACACTTGTATATGCTCATCTCTACTAAAAGGATATTAAGGAATCCCATTTCTTAAGTGGTCATGCTATCTTCACCGCTGAAATCCTCAATAAGAAGATCTTTGGATTTAAAGTAGGACATACTGGCCTTCATTTAGTTTTTAGGGTACTATTTCCTGACTTTAGGAGTCCTGTGAGTTCATTAATGCTGCTAACTTAGTGGTGTCAGATGCTCCGCACATAATAATCTCAAAAAACAGATAATTATGCACATTTTCCTTCTTGTCAAACTTCATTAAATTAACAGGATTAACCAATAATTGAGTTTCATATCTGCAGGACCCGAAGAAATACGTTTTTCTATCTTATTTTTTGGTTTACTAATATTAGGAATGTAAGTAAAACAGCATAGAGCCACCATAGCATTGGTATGCAAAGATTTTCCACCATTAGAATGGATGTAAAAACAGCAAGCAAGTTACACATAATCACGCCTCATTGACTTCACTATTAGGCCCCATTGACAGGGTTTCTAGATCATTCATAAATACAGAAGAGGTTGTCCACTAGATTGACCTAGTTGGCAATTATAAGGATCCTCAAATCTCATTTTTAATATTGTTCCAACATATTAGAAAGATGACGGCGTTCCATCTGCATCAAGTTACTATTGTATCCAATTTTTGGGTAGCAGCCAGAAAATCCGCATTTAAGGCAATTTTCTCACTCATAAGGGGCTTTGGTTTCTGTCCATGAGTTTTCAGTTCTAGACGCAAGAAATCAATTTCCTGGTAAAAATTGGTATTGTATTGAACAGCCCCATCCTAATCAATATCAAGGCCATCAAGGCGTCATTGATGAGCTTCAATATCTCATACTGACTCTTTTACTTGATGATCATGAACCTTGATAATTCCAGAAAGTTGGCCAACGTGACCATCCAATTTTGGCGTGTATTTGATGAATATCATCAGATGTGTTTTGCTGAGCCTTGTGATCGGCCACTTCAGCTAAAGATTGCTCTACATATATTGGAAGGTAGTTGTAAATGGGGTGAGGTGATCCATACTTAAAAAAGTGTGTACATGGAAACAAAGTGTGAGCCCCATGTTTAGAGCACCAAGTGTTTAAATTGGCGCTAGGAGTTGTATATAAGTTAAACAATTTAATACACATAAAAAGACCATTTACTTTAGATTAAAACAACATGGGTAAAAACTTACCAAAAGAAAACCTTAATATCAGAAATAGGGTTTTTATCAAAAAAGAAAGAAGTACACCATACTATCTAATAACGCCAGTGGCTCAGCGGCTTTCTAAACTAATTTTCAGTGTAAGCTAGGTTTAGCTACGTCATTAAAAATCCCTCTTTGAATAAAAACCTCATATGATATATTAATCGCATTTATGAAGGTCCTAATTGTGCAAGCTCTGACTACTAAGCAGCACTTAGTACTGGATAACTAGAGGAGTAATATCCAAATTAGGCCAGTAAAGCAAATGCTTGGGTTTGAAGCATTTTCATAAAATTCAATACACCAATTGCAATTGAGATTCTGGTGGATGGCCATAATTATAATAGTCTCTATGGATGATTATTTCATTTTGGTCCGGGGCAAGGTAGTTATTAAGAGTGAAATAATATAAAGGGTAATAGGAACACATAGGATATGGCATACATTGATCAATAAATTAAGGAAATGGAAGTTGTACTGGTGAGGATTAGGGTTCCTATCAGTCATCATAAATGCTAAGGCATGAGGCCCCCAGAAAATTCAACAATAGTAATTTGATACAACGTTACCAACTACATATAGATTTAGGGCCCGCGAGGCAAGATAAATTATATCAATCAATCAAACCCTGCATCTTTATATTAGTGAAAATATAAGATTAAGCAAATAATAAGAATTATTAGATTGTTGGTCATACCAATTGCAACAAGGGAAAAACAATGAAGATCCTCAAACAATTTAAAATGCTTTTCTACCACAAAGGAAATGATGTTCACATTACAAGCAAGGATTCACACCATATTGACATTTTAAACGCTAATCTTATTGCCAGAAGTCACTACCTCTTTCTTAAACTTGAGAGAAATTTATTGAAGCAGAAATCAGAAAAGTCTTTCCAGCGGCCTCATCCACCCCTTCGAAAATTGTTGAGGGCATTACCCACTGTAGTTGTCCTCAAGAAGAACAGAAAACTCTGGTTGTGAGTCAAATATTTTTCCGAACTGTGTAACCAAGAAAAAACATAACTAATGCTGCTGAATGCAGATTATTTTAAGCCCTGGGAGGTGCACAGTATTTCACCAATATCGTCAAAGTCTCTGGGTACTACCAAATAGCAATGGATAAAGGATCCATTACAAAAACAGCATCATAACCAAATTTAGTCAATTTGGATACAATTAAATTCCCTTTGAATTGCCAGAGCTTATAGAACATACAAAAAGGTTATATAAAAACTATTCAGGGGATTTTCAAATTAATATTTCGCTGTCATCCTTGATGATGTTACCATCTTTTCCAACAATTCCAACAACAGCTACAGGACTTAGAAGCAGTACTTTGGTGGACTAATGAGCAAACCTTATCATTAATGAGTCAAAGTTGATGCTCTGTACTAGAGAGTTGAATCTGCTAATGCACATTATCTCGTTGGAAGGAAAGTGCACTGACCCTTCTAAGGTGAAAGCCATTTCTACACGGCACATACCAAATAACACTGCTGGAAATCTTTGCTTCCTGGTAACCATAACTACTGCTGGGCTCCATTATTGACTTAAGTAAAGTAGCTGCCCCATTGTAATGACTCCATAAAAAGCATTTCTTGATACTTTACCAACACCGCCCACAAATGTTTTATCATAAGAGTGAATGAATTAGTCTAAGCTTTTTTAGTGCTAATAGTGCTCAACAAGGGAGAATCTACACGCTCTTTTTCACTAGGTGCCAAACCAAAAGGAAATAACAGATAAAAAAATTCATATAATGATGCTTTGGCATTGGCTTAAGCATCCATAATCGAAGGGGAAGTGGGTTAGGGTGATCCTTGTCTGGTGGGTGCTTTGGGTGGAGGTCAATTTGCGGGCAGAATGGGGTTTGGAGATGTCAGACATTTGCCTCCCAGGCCTCAGAAGAAGAATGTTGTGGATGAGATTCAGCCAAATAGAGGGAATGTCAGACATTTACAAGTCTGCAATAATAAGGAAATTGAATTTATTAATAATAACAACGATTTATTCGTCCAAAAGACCCTAGCTGAAACTCATGGAACCCCACGAATTGGGGCAACAATTCCACAAAAACTAATTAGGTAAATAGCACAAAGTCAGGGATCCAATTCCTCTGACTTCGTGGGCTATTCTGGGGCACCCATCAAAGGGATCACCCCATGGGGTAATGACTTAATCTAGTCCCATTCAATAACCTACTTGGGGACCACCCCCTTTTATAGGCGTGGCCAGGGTCCCCCAAGGTACAATATTTTAGGTGAAAGGGGATTGGGTACGATATATTAAGTCATTACCCCATGGGTACATCTTGACCCAAAATATTCCCCCATTTGTCATTCAGCCTAAAGGAACAAGTTTTTGGAGCTTCAAGTTAGAAAGACATAATACCAAAAATGGAAATTCCCAAACTATACAAACGTCATGCCTTGACATTTTAAGTACATTTATTGATTTATTAAGATATACTCTCTTTTATCCCCATGCGGAATCCTATTAAAATATAAAGTTAAGATTATAATAGTTTCTGTTTTTTATTGTTATTATTTTCCTATCAGCGGCAAGAAAAGCCCCTGATTTACATTGTTGAATTCCAGGCAGCAAGCAACAGTGAGCAGAAATACAAGCCAAAATCTAACAAGTGGTGCTCACTACAGGGGCTACCTGTACACCACAAAAACGATGGAAAAAACCTTCAGCTAGCTTCAATTGAACTCCATCTAGCTAGTGCTTTTTCTCGCCTTAAAAGGCTTAAGCAGCACTTACTAAATTATCCAGTTATAAGAAAATCCCCTCTGCGAGACAAGTTCATACCTGGTGAGGGCTGTAAGGAGAGTGTCTATAACTAGCCTGTTCCCACCGTGGTATGCATGGTGCACTGGGCCAACGCCAGGGAACATGTCGCTAGTACAAAAGCTACTAGAGCCCAGCAGAGGGTGCTTGAGCAATAATAACTTTGATTGAGAAAGGTTATCATTAGAAAGAATAACCAAATTGAGCAACGCAGTGCACCAAGTGGTAAGGAATAGGCGCTCTAAGTTGGAGGGAACTTGGGCTTAACAATGCATGTGATGAAAAATTTAGCATATTTAAAATGAAGGAGTTAATGTTGCATGAGACCTCCCCAAAGAGGTTTGCACACAAAATTGTCCAAGATAACATAAATATAAAACGGTGTACTAAACAAGGAGCTTTATTGTGAGGGAAGAAGTCGACCAACAGGGGAGATTGGTCTTGGCATGAAATTTTAAGGGAATTTGGAGAAACGATCAATCAGAGGAAGTGGGTCAAAGATGAGGCGCGCCAATAGGCGCACACTTCCATTGGAAAATACACTTTAGCTGGCAATTGACTGAACTTGGGTAATTGATTGTGTAGAGCAGCCAACCTGAGCTGAAAATTTTGAAAATCAAATGAGTTTCAAGACCCCATTCTCCTAGAAACCAAAGCAAACCATTTTCACCCATTACAAAGCTAGTTCATTTTAACGCCCCTGCTCTCATATAGGGCCGAACTTCACTTGTATTTATATACCAACTTGGGCATATTTTGCCTTCACCCAGCATTGGTCTATAATATGCTTGAGGTTAGGGAGGCCTGTGACTTTATCTTCTTGGCCTCCCTGCATGCAGCCTTGTTTCTCACGATGGTCCCAAGGATGATGTAATTTTACAACCATAACATTACCCTCTCCTCCTTTCGAAGATCAACCCCCCCTCCAGGGGCTTGCACCAGGGAAAAGTTCTTATGGGCTGGGGCCAACTTCATTGTGGCAACGGTTTGATTTGGTTGAGATCCAGCGGCCTGGGGGAAATGCTTATGGAAAGCCTCGATCAGGTCTTGAGCATGCGCACAGTTGCACGCTGGTACCCAACTATTCTCTGCTGCATCTAATCCCTTTTAAGTTTTCATTATTAAGTCTTCTTTTTACTCTGCGGGAGGCTACTATATCCTCCACTTCACACTCTGGCACCCCATCCACTAGATAAGCTTCAGGAGACTCTAGTGGGGGCCCCCAAACAACGTCAATTTTCTCTCATAAAAGACGAAAACAATACAAAATGAAGAGGGAAGATCTAACTGGTATGAGGCATAGCCCACCTTTCTAACCACGCGGTAAGGGCCAATCCTCTTTGGTCCCAGGCTTTTGCATGGTTGCTTGATAGGGATGTTATAAGCATCAAGCATCATGAGATCCCCTTCTTTATACACTGGACCCACTCATTGCTTACCATCAGTGTTCTCCCTATATACTTGCATTGCCGTCTCTAAACTCGTGGAAACCCCCTGGTGTACTTTTTTGATAGTCTTAGCAAAGTCCACCACCGCTTCAACTTTAGATGAACATCTGGGCTTTATGTTAAAAGCGCGTTTAAAGCCATGGTTGGCAAAAGATGGGGAACAACTGATATAAGAAAGAAAAGTGTTGTTGTAGCTAAATTGGGCATTTGAAAATGAGAAGCCCTATTTGAATGGTCCACGGCAGTGTAACAACGCAGAAACTGTTCCAAGTACTGATTCACTCGTTCAGTCTGCCCATCTCATTGGGGGTGATAGGCAGTTGAACGGCAGGGGCGAATCTGAAGAGTCTTACACAACTATCCCAAAAGATGGAGGTAAACTGGGGTCCTCAGTCACTAATAATTTCTTGGGGAACCCCATGAAGTGCAAAAACATGAGTGACAAAGAGCCTAGCCATCTCAGCTGCGGTTATTGTTCTGCAAGGAATGAAGTGGGAGAACTTCGTAAAATGGGCTACCACCACCATGATGGAATCATAACTATCATAAACAGGTAATTCCACAATGAAATCCACTTATAGGAGAGTCCAGGGCCCTTCAGCCTTTTGGACTATTACCAACAGCTCCACTAAAGGTTGACGATTTGGTTTCATTTGATTGCAGATCAGGCACTCTTTACAATACCGTCCCATCTGAGCAGATAAGCCACTCCAATTGTAGGTGCATCAAATGAAGTTACGGTCTTTGCTTTCCCAGTATGACCAACGGTGATTCCATCATGATGGTCTCAGATGATTTCCAGGTGAAGTGATCCAGCAGGTACCCAAAGGCGTCTCTGGAACCACACCATCTCATCCTTTACATGATAAACCTTGGTGAGATCCTCATGATTCAGAGCGCTCTTGTCAAGTACCATAGTATATTCAGCTGACAAAGGCTGAGTAAGGACTACATTCCTGAACATACTATATTCCTCCGCATTTTCCAGAGGAGCGAGAGCTGACCTGTTGGCTGGGGGAGAGGGAAGTTGAGACACAAAGTTTATCCGGCAGAATAATCAACTGGGAACTATGAAACTCTACCTCCTTTGGATCAGGAGCTAATTCAGGGTTGCGGCTCAAAACATCAGCCAACCCATTCTCCTTGCCATTGGTAAATTCATAAGTTAATGCGAATTGAGCAAGGGTCTCATGCCAATGGGTCTGCCGTGGGGTTAAGACATGAGGAGCGCGGTAGTACAGTAAGGCACGGTGATCTGTACATACACAGAAACGTTGGGAAGAGCCATGCAAGTGGTGACGCCAATAAGTCAGCGCCTCCACCACTGATAGTAACTCTTTATCATAAACGTCATAATTTAACTCAGGCAAAGACATTTTTGAGAAAAATATCCCACCGGATGCTCTATACCATCTTTGCCTACTTGTAACAAAGCAGCCGCTATGGCGAAGTTGGAGGCATCAGTAGAAGCAATGAACTCCTTTGAAGGATCCACATGGCGAAGGACAGACGTGAACAACAGGGTGCACTTTACTGATTGTAGATTATCCTTCAAAACGGTGGTCCACTGAAGCACTTTTGCACCGCTAGCCTTATACAAGGGCGCGGCCACCTCAGAAAGATTGGGTATGAACTTCTTGAGAAAATTACATGTCCCTCAAAAACCTCCCTGAATTCTTTAACTTAAGTAGGGATGGGCCACTCCCGAATTGCCTTCTCCTTGTCTGGAGTTATCATATGTCCTTGTTCAAACATGACGTTGCCCAGGAAAGTGACCTGGGACTTGAAAAACTCACATTTACTGATCTTTAGCGTAAGGTAGGCTGCCCTTAACCTCTTCATCACTTAACGAAGGTGTACTGCATGGGACTCATGACCAGGGGAAACACCAGGATATCATCCATGCAGGCAACTGCGCATAACCCCAGCAAATAACCCAACGCTGCATCAATGTGGCTTGAAAGATAGCAGGGGAATTCTTAAGCCCAAAGGGCATGACCTGAAACTGGAAGATCCCTTTTCTGGTACGGAATGCAGTAAATTACTTCTGTCTCTTCTTAATCCAGATCTGATTGAATGCATTGAGGCAATCCAGTTTGGAGAAAACTTTAGCCTTCTCTACATAGCGTTCAATCTGAGAATCCAAAGGAATGGAATGGAGGTCTGGTACAGTAACATTGTTCAGCTTCCCATAATCTACAAAAGGGCGTAAAGTCCCATCAGCCTTCTCCACAAAGAGCAGTGGTGAGCATACAGGGGAGGTACGATGAAAATAGCGCCTTTGAATAACTGCTCCTAAACCCTCACATCTAAAGCCTCTTCCTCGCGGACAGTTAATGGGTAATTAGGGGAAGATATACGCACCAGATCCACAGTGAGCTTAAACTCACAATTGAACGCAGAATTATCAGGTAGTGCATTAGATGAAGCCGCATCAAGCAAAGATTCCAACGCCTCCAAACAGGAAGGTAGAGGAACCTCCGTAGAGGTCTTCAGGGTAGAGACAAGGCTGCGAAGGTAAATATTGGGCCAGTGGGCCAACTCGCCCTGAAAGTTGGCTTCAGCCAAAGGGACTACCAACTTGTGACCGTTTTTCAAAGTGAGGGATATGGTACATCCCTTCAAGTTGGTTCTGATGTCATACTTTCGCCACCACTCTACACCAAAAATGAATGGATACAAGAGGTTTTTGATAGCTTGGAAGTGGTCAGACAAATGATGGTTGCCAACTTGATAGTCCACTAACCCCATGATCTTCAGCGTGGGAATACCTTGAGATGCCCTCATCTTTCATTACCACCTGATACGTAGCTCAGCTCAAGGTAGTTGGCTAGGGTTTGGTACATAAAATTTTCAGAGGCGCCAGTATCCACCAGAATAGTGGTGTTGTTTTTCTCTAAAGGGGATGAAAAGTTAACAGTCAGTAGAAAATACCCCGAATGGTCTTTATCCAAAGCAGAAAATGCCAGCACTTCCCCACCAAACTCTTCATCTGCCATTATCAAGTCACCCTAGTTTGATTTTGAATTATAAAATGGAGATGGATAAATGGTTACTCTTACTACTGAGGCCACATATCCCACTATTTCTTCAGCAGGAGCATAAACATTTTCATATTGTAAACGCAGTTCCTTCTCAACCTCCTAAGTATTGAAGATCATTGAAGAGGTCAAACGGGGTTCTCTTAAGTAATTTGATTTTAAAAGAGTAGGTTCCAAATAAGAGCCATAAGAGAGTAAATATAGTTTGGAGGTATATATAGGTTTTTCGTTATAAAATGCGTTTTTAGATGTGAACGACCCTAATCCCATTACTGCAGTGGATTGCTTGACGTTATCCAAGGCCATCACCCCCAGGAACATCTTCGAAGATTCCTCCTGCATCATCTGAACATACTGTCAAAGTAAACCCCATTTATTAGAATCAATTTAATTAATTTTTGCAGAAAGTCGGTGAATCACAAATTCTGGACCATGAAGCATTCATTTCCACCGGGTACAAGCAATAAGGGTGGGTACTTACCATTTGAAGGCACCAAATTAATACCAAAATGCCCTAAACTTTGGGGAAAAGAGGAAACAGTGGAGCAGCTGAATATGACCAATGCCCACAGCTGGCGCACACCGTATATATTTTGTGAAAGTAACACACAGAAAAAGTTCATGCACATAAAAGAAATCAGTTGGTCAGATTAGTAAGGAGAGTGTCTATAACTCTCCTGTTCCCAGAGTGGTGGTGCATATTGCACAGGGCCAGCGCCAGGGAACTAGTCGCTAGTACAAAAGTTACTAGAGCTCAGCAGAGGGTGCTTGAGCAATAATAACTTAGATTGAGAAAGGCTATCATAGAAAAAAATAACCAAATTGAGCAACTCAGTGCACCAAGTGGTAAGGAATAGGCGTTCTAAGTTGGAGGGAACCTGGGCGGCCCAACAATGCATGTGATGAAAAATTTAACGTATTTAAAATGAAGGAGTTAATGTTGCATGAGACCTCCCCAAAGAGGTTTGCACACAAAATTGTCCAAGCTAACATAAATATAAAACGGTGTACTAAACAAGGGGTTTTATTGTGAGGGAAGAAGTCGACCAACAGGGGAGATTGGTCTTGACATGAGAAATATAAGGGAATTTGGAGAAACGATCAATTGGAGGAAGTGGGTCTAATCTGAGGCGTGCTGATAGGCGCAAACTTCCATTGGGAAATATACTGTAGCTGGTAATCGACCAAACTCGGGTAATTGATTGTAAGAGCGTCCAATACAAGCTGGAAATTTCGAATAAGAATGTGTTTTGAGACTCCA
>JAKSZP010008144.1:0-122684 GCA_022478985.1 Massospora cicadina | reverse complement strand
CCCTAATATCATGACATCTTTAGTATTTAATCAGGAATACTGGCTGAGCGTTGGGCCAAGATATAAGAACTTATACTCAACTATGGATAATAGTCATCATACTATTATCAACTGCTAATTTAATATATTATACAATGCGACAAAGTGCACAAGAAAACCGAACCTGTGCAGTAAAAAGATTACTAAAGTTGTTTGCCAATAATAACCCAGCAATGTAAATTTTTACAGTGGGTCAAGGCTGAAGTAATACAAGAGTGGGCTTAGAGGATCCCCTTGGCATAGGCCCCTTTGAGGGCGAACTACATCCGTGAGGAAGCCAGGGCCACTCACAGCCATTGTGGCAGATTCCATAAGCAACATCACCCAATTAATGAAACGATATGGGAGGTGGAACTTGTGGAGGCAGGCTCTGAGATAATTCCAGTTGATTCTATCATAGGCCTTCTGCTGGTCTAAAAAAACAAGTGCTCCAGAAGCCATGGATTGACAGATGTTGGCTACGGTGTGTATGTTGTCCCAAAAGACCTTTTGGGAATGAACCAAATTGTTCAGGGGAAATGAGAGCAGAGGCAACAACCCCTAGATTGTTTGCCATGATTTTAGTAAAATATTTTGTGTCTGTTTTAGTAAGTGAAATGGGGCACCAGTTGGCCAAGTCCAGCTTATCCCCTTTCTTGTACAACGTTATCATGAAAGCCTCTTGCCCTCCAGGAAGAAAGCGCATTTCCATAAGTTATTAGTTCATAGAGGCAAGCAGCAAGGAGGAATGATATTTGAAATACTTCTTATAGAGCTCATAAGGGATGCCGTTTGGACCTGGGCAATTCCTGTACGGTGCACCGCAAATGGCAGACCAGAGTTTGTCCCAAGAAATCAAATTCAACTCCGGAAAACTGGAAATGGTGTGGATATGTGCGCTTTTGAGAAAATTGTCTACTTTGGCTGGCGGAACTGGATCAGAGTGATACAACTTGGAATAATAGTTTCATACTTCAATTATCACTTTAGCTGGAGTATCTGCGATGGAGTGGTCTGGCCTTTGCACCTGTGTGCAGGCCAAGCTCTGGCGCGGTGTGAAGAATTTTCGAAAAAAGTAAGTGGAACATGTATTGCCCACTGTTATATGCATTGATTTATACTGAACACAAACCCAATGCTTGTGTTGCTTACCAATGCATTGAGGCGAGTGGATACTTCCGCCCACTTATGACCCCAAGATGGACTGTAACCTGCCGCTGGGACATTGCTTTCCATATGTTCCACTTCTGCCAGCATGTGCAAAATGACTGCTGAGGCATCCCATGAGCGACATGATGGGATGTGGCAAGCCTGGCAGATGGTGTTCGCTTTGAAGGTTGACCAGGTGGAGATTGGGTCTGCACATAACGGTGTGGTAAACTCCAGAGCCAAGGTCTCGGTGTCTACCCACAAGGAAAACCTGGGTGACGTGATCTCGATGGGGTGGAGTTTGCACCACTTTGGCGCCTGGGACGCTAGATTGGACAAACAGAAGGAAACTGATACTATTCTGTGGTTGTATAAATTGATTTTCATCATGGTAAAATGAGAAGAAGGGATTGAAATTTCAATGGCATGAGAATAAGGTCATTGAAGGACATAGATCTCAGCTGCCCATTGTGCACATTGGGGCAAGACATGTTTGTGAGTAGCAGTGCATGATGTGGCAGAGTATCAAACAGCCATAAGGTGGCTTTTAGAACGCGAAGTTTAATGTGCCCCTGTGGGGGTGTAGGCGATGAGGGCCAGCAGTCTGTGGTTAGGTTGGTCCAGCAGTTCATGTCACCAACAACAAATGGGTTGGGGGGTAGCAGAAGGGAATTGATGGCTGAGAAGAATTTCTGAAAATCTCATGCACAGGTTGGACGTAAATGTTAACAACAGCGTGCACTTCGTTGTCCCACAAAAAGGTGATTACAAGGATGTGGCCATCAAGGTACAATGTTGTCAAATAAATTTAAGCTACGGGTCACTTGAATAAGCACCTCAAAGTGTGGTGACCAAAGAGAAAGGGAAGGGAGGAGCACGGTTTCCCATGTTTAACTGCACTGTGTGGATAGTGGGTTTCCTGAATGGCCAGGATGTCCAAGAGTAAATTATTTTTTAAAAAACTCAGTTTCCTAGCCTGGGACAGCGAGGCCTGGAGTCCAGAAATGTTCAACGTCCCTATAGTAAAGGCTCCTCCCATTGCACCTTAGGTGCAAGGGGAAGGGCGCCCATGCCCTTCAGCCTTCTTGTTCTCAGCACGTCGCTGTCTGGTAGCATGGGTATTCTGTGCTATGGAGTATGGTTCAGTATGGGAGGCTTTAGCTGTGGGGTTCACGTTGGTTTTTGCCTTCTGCTTTTTCCCACTGTGGGACGAATTTTTGGCGTTGTGTGCACTTGCGGTGCACCATTGAATGAAGGTGGAATTTTGGCAGGTGTATTGGTGAGCAACTTGGATTCAATCAATGCTTGGTAGCATTGGTAAAGTGAAACCAACTCACCCATCAGGTCTTCAGCTTGGGCAGCCCAATCTGATTGATGGAAGAATTCATGAGCTGCTTCTTCTGCAAATGACTCAATGTCCTCCTGGAGTTGGGCAGGCAGGGTCACAGATGCGTTTTGGACGCCTCATTGGCCACCGCCTTGCAGGCCTGCTTGGCCTTCTTATGCTCCTGCGGGGACATAGGCTTGACTTGAATGTAGCACTCAGGTGCACCCCACGGGAAGGCTGTGTCAGTGTCCACTGCCAGTTCATAGTGGGTGTCTGCACCACACATTGCTTCTGGGATTATTTTGGTTTGAGTAATGCCCTCCTTGGTGGGGCAGGTATGGGCCTTGTGGCCAAAAGCATGACAGAAAGTGAAGATAGGAGGCGCACTATCCACAGTGACCCTGTTTGGGCGGGAGTCTTGCCCATCAACGTTCTACAAAAGTGGTGTGAGGTATTTGGGTCAAATCTTCTGCTATCTCCATGGATGGGGTAAGAACAGCAATCGCCTAGCCTATGCACAGGTCTGACATGAGCGTAAAGCACTGCATCTCAAAGGATTGGATTTCCCTGTATTCAGAGAGCCCAGCCTTCAGGTGGTGCTCCAGCACGGTGCGCTTGACTGTAGTAGGTAGGAAGTTGAAAGTTACAAAAATATGGTTCAATTTAGTCCAGTAAGTGCGCTTTGTTTTGACTACCCGTTGACTGTCCAGGAGGTCCATTACCACTTGCACTTTTGCAGCCTCATCCACTGCAATTTTTTTAAATCCTAGATCCAGCAAACTGCAAGGCATGGATTGTGGTGCAACGTACACAGCATTTGGGAATTGTGTGTACATATCCACAAAACTTCTCTCAAAGCGCCATTTGATGAATATTCAGGAAGACATTCACACAGTGTTCCACCAACAATAGTGGTTGGGAGTGCGGCATATTGATGAATTGGTTGCAGCGTGCTTGCCAGGCCAAAATTTCTGGGGAAATGTTAAACGCCAGTTTTTACTATTATTTTATCTATGCCACTGGATTTTCTGGGACGTTTACAAAACTTGGCTGATGTGGGGCCTACACCTGTGCCCTTAACTTTACTTGCACAACTTCTATCCACCATTGGGTGCACACTAACCTCCTCAATGAGAGTATCAAACTTACCTAGACTTGAATTGAATATGTTGCAAAAGTGTTTTCAACGAGAGAGAAAAGTTTTTAAACCAATTTAATTTTTAAAAATTTTTAACTTGGGTCAGCCTTGCCTATAAACAATAGCTCAACTTTGGTCAATCTTAGCTATAGTACCTTGGACAATGGAAGCGTGTGCTTATTGGTGCACTTGTGCTTAGCGCCACTTCCACCAATTGATGATTCCCCCAATAGTTTAATTATGTTTCCTTGAGACAACCTTCCTTGTTGGTCAATTTTTCTATTAATAAATCTCTTATTAGTTTACGTTTTTTTAATATTGTTCCTTAGTTGAACCTATGCACGGACCTCCTCAAGGAGGTCTCTGTATTGCTCATTGTATTTTCTCTAAATTATTTCCTGTATCTGGTGCACCGCTGGGCCGCCCTGGTCCCCTCCAGACCAAAGTACCCAAGCACTTTTGCACCAATCTTCACTTGGTTGTGGACTCCCCATTAAGGTCCAAACAAGTTTTGTTATTTATATTATATTTCTTACTATAAACGCACTGTAAACCCTTGCCCTGGGTCCCTGGTGCTCGGGCATCCTCCGCGGTGCCCTGTTCACCTTCTTACTAACAATAAGTTTCCTGGTGGTGTGACTGTGCACTTCACACCACCTCTCTGGAAATGGAAGAGGTACAGACACTCTCCTTACAGCCAAAGGCCCAAAATTATTAATAACATCAATTTATTTGGCATCAATCATTCCAAGTAATTTTGTTAGATTTCAAAACCAATAAACTTGAGACATTTTGCTATTAAAGCGCTCCAATAATCAATATTCCAGGCTGATACACCCTATCCCAACTATTATTCCTTGCTTTAGGGACGAATCCTATTTCAGTTTTATCTCACCTTATCTCCAACTTCGCCCTATCTTATGTTTTCATTTATTTGTTGCTAATTCCCTTTATGATGTAAAAGATTTAAGATAAATTTTATAGTATGTTCCCAGCTCCAACAGTGCTTGCATTGATCATTCATTATATCACTTATTTATCCCTTATTTTACCAGCACAATTTAAGAGCAAATCATTTACCTAATGAACTAAGTTTACACTTTTACCCCTTTTAACTCTTTATGAAATTTAAATACTTTCTCTATTGGGACCTATGAACCTACTTGGGTTGAGTCTCCATTAATTCATCTACCAAAAATCCCTACTGCCTTCCAGAACTCCATACTCTGCCCTGGCCAGCGTGACTAACTTATCTACTCTCTCTGGGAAACTCTGGCCTCTATCTAGCTAAGTTTTAGATATGATTACAATAACCTCTTAACTAACTTTGGTTAAGTCCTTCTCACTCTCTTTTATCAACCCTGCATGCTCCAAAGGACTACCCTTCAGAACTTCTGCTGTCCCAACACCCCTTGTCATTGAGCTTAGACAGCACAGCCTCACGGTGGTGAGGTATGCACATAAATTTGTATATTATAAACATTTTGTTGAGATTTAGTACATGACATCAGCTGAGGCAAGGCAAGTGCAAAGTCACTCAAAGGCAGCTGGTAGTTTTTTATCCTCTTGAATTGACTTTTTTCATTATGAGGTGAAATAGAAGTTTCCCTACCTACTTAAAATTTTCTATGAAGGTCTGGTAATAGCCAATCATCCCTTAGAAGACCTAATGCGTGCTTTCTGGTTAGCATCTTCATCTTCTCAACGGTCTCTACTTTGACCAACTTGGGCTTTAAGCCCTTCTTTTCAAAAAAAAAAAAAAAAAAGCCTAAGTACTCAAGTTTTTCCCAGAAAAGTTGCATTTATTAAACTTAATTTTAAGGTTAGTGGCAGCAAGTCAGTAGAAGACTTCCTTCAGGTGCTGTATGTACATAATTAACGTTCTAAAAGCATATATGTCGTCTAAGTATATCAGGACACAGGATATACTAAGATCGCGTAAAACATGCTGTCCACAGCCCATTAGAAAGTATCAGGGGCATTAGAAAGCTCCTAGCTATTTTCATGGGTTGCCAAAGCCCATGAGTCATCATTATAGCACATTTTTACTGTTCTTCTATGGTTTACTGTAAGGATTTGTTGATTTCTCTGAAGGCTGGGCCTTTAAAGTCTGTTTAGTTCCAGTCAAAAAAAGATACAGCGGAATTCTTAGGGTAGGGTTCTCTAAGGCAAAAAAACTCTCATTAGAAGGACTTTGTGAATGCAATTTCTGTTTTTTGAACAGAAAAAATCTCTGTAAAAACAGGTAAAATAACCACTAGTAAAAACAACTAGGAAATTGAAGGTATTTTTATTGACTAACATTTGGAGTTAAATATGGGTTTGCAGGATACTCAAAATCACTTAGGATAGGCTTTGTGTAAAACATGGGATACAATTGGATAAGGAGACCTCTTTGACGATGTGGCGAGGTGTGAAGGCTTTCTTTGTAATTGACTCTCTTTAGCCAGGTCAGTAAAATCTGAAGACCTCTGAGTGGCGAAATCTTCTCCAGCTGGATCAGAGGATTCTTCCAAGGTTTGATATTTCTTTTGCCCTTTTAGGTGTTCATTATCTGAGTCAGTCTCAATTATTATTAAATTGCGGAGCTTCTTTGACCATATGGCAACTCAGGTTGCATTCAGACCTTGATCATGCTCATCAAATTCTCATGATTCCTAACAGAAACTCTATCTGCCAGTAACTGGAGATTAGATCCATGGTGGAGAAGTATCTCTATCTGCCTAGTTGGCTGAGTGCATTGTCAACTATTATGATATGATATAGTTTTTCATTATAGTGTTGAGCCTCCAGTAGTCAATCAATATGCTAATAGATGCGTCTTATTTTTACAATTAAGATGTGTAATGCCCATAGGTTCATGGACGGTACCAGTTTTTTCTTCTGGATCAGCTGATTGCTTTCTTTAATGATGACTTCATCTTCTGCCTTAGACTGACAGATATGATGGAGGCATGTTGCAGGTGGCTTCCTATGTTGGTATGATGGAGCACGTCACGGTCACACCCTAAATCAAAGTTGTCAATTAAAAAATTTCTTGTACTTATTGAGCAAGGACATTGCCAATCTTTTTATCTTCCATCAGAGCGTTTAAGGATTTGCAGGGTATTACTGAGCGGACATCCTTTCAAAACTCCTCCACTAGCTATTCTCATCAAGAGTCCTGAAGTTATGTATTCCTTGCACTCCTTGAATTCATAAAATATAAAGAAAGGCAATTTAATGCCATTTCACCCATATCAGTAATAAATAGAGGTTATTTAGTACACTGATCTCCTCATGATCTGGGATAAGCCCAGTAACTATGAAAAGTTTTTGCGCAATGTGTTGTAAGGTGAAAACTCTTTGAAGTGTAGACCTGGTAGGATATTCAGCTTGATAACTATATTCCAATGACATGGTGGCCAGGCTTTATTTCAGACGGTGGCCATTCCTCAGCGGAACACCTCCAGATTGAAGATCTGCAGTAAATATCTGGTTCAACTACACCTCTTTTGATACCTAATGGGTTGATACCATCATCATTAGATAGTTTACAAATACTGGAATTTGAATTATAGTCTACTGCCTCTGCTTCTTTAGTAACTTAAGAGTTTCTGGCAAGAATTTCTAGAAGTATTACCTTATAAATTGTTTTGACTATGTTAGTCCTCATGAAGAACTTCTGATGAGGATGTTGTAATGTGTTTTCTGTTATGACAATTGTGGGAGATATATATGACTATGAAGCCAAACCTTAGGATAGCATGTTGTAGAACCCTTAATAATGGTTGATTTGGGCCCCACTGTTCCAAATACCTTGCGACGGTCAATATCTGGCAATAGCCCAAGATATATGACTAGCGTAGTCAGCACTATATATTTCTGGGCGCCCCACTATCTAATATAGCCCTGACCCAAGCCATAATTACACTAATATCGATTTATGTAAACTCAAAAATAGTAATCAGAAGTAGTTTTTATTAGGTGAACACCAAGATTTTCAGCCTGGCCCAGGTAGTACACTAGCTCCTCGTAGAAAGTGGGCTAGATTTAATTAATTCTCCAATGGGGATAGCCACATTAAACCCATCCAGTTTTGGTATTTCACCAGAGGGAACTGGTTATTTATACTGTCCAGTTGCTGCATTTAAGGTTATGATACCACCCTGTAGCCAGTTGTATAAACTTCTCTTAGCGTGATCAAGTGGCAGCTGCTAATGCTTCATTCAATTACAAATTGAAGTGTCAGGGGTGTTTTGGCACAATGTAGCCCTCCAGGGATATGTTGAGCAGTGATGTAATTATAATATCCATATTCTACTTCAACAAATCTTTTACTTGGTCTTTGGTATATGCTGCTCCCACAGGTGCACCTTGTGCTTGAACATCTTAACATTGCAATGGCTAGCGCAATACCCTTTAATGCTGCATATGTGGCATTTAATGTGGCATATGTTGGGGTTTCTGGCCCTATAAGTGTTTGTGTGGGTCACTTTAGTTTCTCGCTGAGGTGGCTTGTTTGGTAATTCATTTATTGTATTACCTCTTATTGGGTGCATCAAAGGTGAAGAGAAATGTAAGCTATAGTCCAACACCTGTGATATATTATATTTGTCATTTAATATGGGTAGCATACCCTGGTATAGCACTTTGTAAGGTTTGTAAACATTAAAGAGAGCGAATTATGCATTGTAGTTTAGATCTTTTGTGCCAAATAACACCTGAGCCATAAGGTGGAAACATTCAGCAAACTGTAAAATTATTTGTTTCTATTAAAGGATGTATTGAGGAAAGCAGTATTCCTGGTGGTCATCATCTCTGCTATTTAGAATTATTCTATAATACTGGTTTTTGCGTTACAGTAAGACAGCTCAGTATTGCTAATTTTTGGCGTCACTACTCCTTGACATTCCATGTTTGTGACTAACGTGCTAAGAAAAGACCTGGCTTCCTTCATGCGTATGCTAGAGCCTATAAAAACATCCATAATCCACATGGCACTACTAGTCTCAAGGGGCTGTGAGGAGGCGCGTTCAGGGAGGAGCTGGCGAAATAGCAGATTTAGATAATTGGTTCTCATTTACTGTTTATTTTATAGAAGAATAAATATTGAATTTTTTAACATATATATCTAAAAAAACAGTTAAACTAAATAAAATACCCTGGCATCTTTATAAAGTAAAGTTTATTGGTTCTCATATTAGGAGGTGGAAGCATGAGGCATGAGATTCTAGATCTCAGGATCACGCCTATACTATTTCCAAGCAGTTTGTTTTGTTGATAATATAACCAACTTTGAGTCATAATTAATTGCATTCCTTTTGTTTGCCTCAGAACTTGTTGATAGAATTGTCATGTCCACCGCTCTTTTCCTTTGAACTTTTGACTATAGTTTTTGTTAAAAAATTCACCTGTGAAGATCTTAGGTAAAAGTCTTGCTTCAGTAACTAGAGCTCCTCTTGGCGTCTTATGCTTTGGAGGGATCTTTGCTCTAAAACCTTACCACAAAAACTACCAAATATTAGCAAGTTTTGTTATAAAGGTTGCGCTAATTGGTCAGAATTTCATATATAACAATAGATTCAGTCCTGATAGGTGACTTTAAGGTGTGGAGGCTAAGAAAGAGGGGTTGCCGCTACCCAACTCTAATCCAAGGTATGCCCCAAGTTAATTAATGATGTGAGAGGGAATGCCTTAGGATTGAAGCCCTTTCATTATCCTAAAAGGATGTAAAAACTATATATATATCTTGATAGCTAATGCCTGGAGTCATACATTATCATTTCTTATACAGGAAAGGCTCACACTCAATCTTACCTTTTTGAATACATAATTTTAGTGGGGCTTAGGGAGTTTGATCTCAAAAATGGCAATATGTTTGGCTGGGATAGACGTTGAAGTGTTTAGATTCTCTTAGTACATTTTTCCAGCAGCTTCTGACAGTTATTGCAACCCTTGGAATGGACCTTACTGGTATCATAAGCTGAGCATCCCTTCCATGATAACAAGGAGTATACTTGGCATTTGACTCAACATACATCCAAAAAAATTATTACCTTAAATACAAGGGCTTTGTCATGGAGCTTGTTGATGATAAAACTGTGCTGGAACTCAGGATGAGTTTTCATTCAGAGCAACAACCAGAATACTGCTGATACAGCCATCCTTGCAGCTTAACTAAAAGTGATTAGAAAAAATATGCCAACTGACAAGTAATTTCAAAGTTTACACATGTAGCTGGAAATTGATATCCTGAATTACTCAATAAGCTCAAAATTGGTAAATTACAAAATTTTTTAAAAAACTAATGGAAAGGAGATAATAAAATGGAGTTACAGCAGTTCTTGTCAGGGACTGTTGCCTTGTAAACTCAACATCTAATGAGTAAGAAAGTCTGCATCAATGCTGGGGAAGATCTAGCAATAGTAAACTAGTATATTGAAACCCTAAAATCTCTCATAATGCTGATTAAGTCACAACCTGATAGTCTAAATTGGCTCAAATCTTTATACAAAAAATTTTCCTCTGGTGCAATCTCAAGTGGTGGATCAATTTCACTTCTTCTGATGGATGACTGGTTGAGCCCATGTCCAGGGTAGGCAGGGGAGGCCCCTATGTATCAAAAGGAAATACTATACCCAAACCGGTTGGGGATAGGCTTTCCTTATAAAGTGAAAGTAATCTAGTTGGAAGGGTTTCAAACCCAATTATAAAATGGACAGTTCAGTTTCACTAAATATCAATTTATTAATAGTAACAAAACCTAAATTAGTGGTAAACATTCCTGAATAAGCAGAGCAGTCACCAACTTCCCACTGGCAATGGCTTCCTACCACCACCTCCAAACACCCCCTAATTTTCTGCACCAACTCCTTGGTGGTGAGAAGAGGAGGTTAGGGAGCAATTTTTAAGATTAGGCCGTCACCCACCTCTCATCTACACATGGGTAATATCACTTTAGGAAATGAGATGGAAAGTCAACTTCTTAACCGCCTTCTTTGTCCTATATGGAAACTCCTCATGGTTGGGGTGCAGGGGTGATCCCAGGACTTACATTATCCTTCCATCTTTTATCAGTGGAGCACCACCACTGGACAGGCATGAGGGCAGGGTTTTTATAGATTTTAGCAACTTGATGGCCAACAGAGTGACAATATTTGAGAAAGTGCAGAGCATCCGGTTCAGGGCGTGGAAAGCCTCCACAGATTCACAACAATGGGCACAAGCGCGGGCCCTGACGCAACTATATAAATGTAAATGAAATCCCTTCCAGGCCTTAAGGTACTGTATCATTAGCGAGATTCTCATGAGGCAAATAGCATTGACTTCTGCCTCCTCTGATCCCTCCACCTAATTGGCTATGGCAGCGCTGAGTCCTTCCTCTTGAATGGGACAACTGAGAAATGTGAAAGATGGGGTACTGCTTCCAGTGAGCTGGAAGAGTCAACTTAAACGCCCCTTTTCCTAAATCTGCATCCACCACACAAGGACAGAACATATGTCTGAAAACTTCTAGGAGGGGAGCTTTATACGCAGGTGTTGTGTATCCAACGTGACAGAGAGCCACCTTAGTCTCATTGGCAGGGAGATATTTCTAGTCTGCAAACTGCTTGCAATCGCTTATGGCCTTGGTTAGGTGCTACCAAACCAAGGATTAAGTATTCCATATTTGCTTCACATGGTCTCCACATCTGGGACTTCTGGGCAAGCGCAAGGTCATAGTTAAATGAGGGTTATACCCCACCGTGGCTTCTTATGTTAGAAAACTAGAAAACAAATAAAAACCATTATAGTAGTATGTTAACTGTGATAATCAAAAGATTATGCGCCCAAGTATCCTGCATGTCAGAGGCGTAACAACAGAGATACTGTTTGAGGATCTGGTTGACCCTCTCCATTTGGCCACCGGAATGGAGAAGGTATGTGATGGAACGGCATGACTTAGTCTTCAGGATAGAAAGGAACATGGCAAAAGTAGATTTAAACTATGGCTCCTGGTCATATACAATCTCCTAAGTCAAGTCAAACTTCATGGACACATGCTACACAAAGAGTCAACCATTTCCTCAGAGCTAATGGCTGACAAATATAGAATAAAAAAATTCAAATTTTATAAAGCAGAAACAAACACCATAACTTATGGTAAACCCATTGGAGCTGAGAAGCTCAATAATGAAATCAATAAATACATAAATCCACAGGCCCTTTGCCTGCTGTAGTGGATGTAAAGATCATTCTTACAGATCTATTCAATTATATCCCGCATACATCATGCAATTATTGATCCACACTAGAATTTTTGAAGATTTCCAGCCAGTTAAATGTCCGCTTCACCAAACTAAGGCACTTTTTATTCCTCAGGTGGCCCACCACTGTGGGGTCATGATGGCCACAATTACCTCATCATGGATTTGGGATGAGACCAAGCCCTTGACCTGAACAGATTTGTCTCCTAATATAACAGCTAATGAGTCCGCCTGTGCGCCGTAAAAATCAGCTGGTCAAACAGCTCTAACACCTCCAAGAAGGAGTTTGACCCATCAATACCCTAGACACTAATGGCACATTTGTGGCCCAGTCCACCACTATAATTGAAAGAAGTAGCAATATCTTAGATCTGGTCTGTGGAACACCTTAAGTAGCTCCAGTGAATACTCCTCCATTGGACTCTAAGAAAGGTTCCAACTCAACCAATTGTGAAAGAATTAGGGAACCCTTAATGAGCTTGTATCTAAAAGTAAATTGCAGAGATTGCAATATGTCTGGGCCTGATGATGCGCCAGCTTCTGCAGTTTTTGGAAATATATATGGACCTGATGATCTGTCTGCATGATCACTCTATGACGAACGCTCTGAAGAAGGTACTGTCAGTGAGTGAGCGACCACGCCTTAGCGGTCAACTCCTTATTGTAAATGGTCCAGAATTGTTCAGATGAAATGAACTTTCACATTAAGTGACCATATGTTCCACCCAGTCAAGTTCTTAAAGCAGCACTGCCCTAACCATGGCTAAAGAGGCATTGCATGCCACAATAGAAGGCATGGTTGGGTTGGCATGCTTGAGAACAGGAGGCATCAAGAACACCTCCTTGATGGTGTCAAGTGCGTTGGCAATCCTCCGTCCATTTGAATGAAACGTTTCTCTTCATCAAAGGGTGAAGTGGCACTGCAAACTGCAATAGTACAGGAAAAAATTTCTTTAAGAATATTATCATGTCCAAGAAGCTCACCAGCTGCTTCTGTGTGATGGGAGTGGTCCACGAGAGGATACCTCAAGCTTGCTGAGGGGAATTGCGTACCCATCATTTAAGACCAAGTTACCCAAGAAGGTAACTTCCTACCTGAAAAACTTGCAGATGGAGGTATTCACATAGAGGTTCACCTTGTGCAGCTGAACCAGCACCGCCTTCAGTTCCTTCATGCTTCTCAGGATAGGGGAATGCACAAAAATATCATTAATGTATGCTACTGTGTAAGAGAAGAAAATTTGCAAACACATCATCAATCATATGCTGGAATGTGGCAGGAGCATTCTTGAGGCCAAACGGCATTGCGCGGATCTGGAATATACACCTTCTAGTAAAAAGTGCAGTAATCCACTCCTGACTTTCCAGCGACTGAATTTAGTTGAAAGCGTTCATATAAAATAAAATTACAGACACCTAGGATCTTTAAATCACTTGGCTGATGGTCTGCTTGAAGGTATGGAATAAGGGTCATGGAGAGTAATATTGTTTAAATGTTCATAGTCCATGCAGGGCCATAAAGGTCCATTGGCCTTCTGAGCAAAAATATATAGGAACTATTAGGGGATGATCTTTGAAACACCCACCCTTTTTTTTTTAGACTTATCCTCTAATAAGCCTCCAGCGCCTTGTCTTCCTTCTCCATGTATGGATGCAAAGGACAGTTGATATTGATCACATCTACTATCCAAAGGAAAGACATGTCATATTTAGATTGGGGTGGAAGCAAGTAGCTTTATTCAAATCATTTAAATCCGTATACTGCATCAACTCCAAGGTAAAATTAGGAAGTAGGTCAGTGGGGGAGGTAGTAGCATAGATAGAACCCAACCCTGTGATAGAAGAGAGGGTGTCAATAAGTGGGAATTGCCACTTAGCAGGTATTTCCAAATGACAAGAGGTGGGCTTTATATTGATAAAAATCTGTTGCCCCTCCACCAACCCACCCAAAAAATGCCAGGAAATAACAAATCCAGTACCACGGTAAACTGGTCTAAAAAGACAAATGCGTTCACAGAGAATGTTGTGGGGAACTCACTGAATAGCAGGTCATTAAGGCCAACCATGCACTAGATACTGAGGACCTAGAGTCAAGATCTAGTACAAATCCTGAGTGACCTGCAATATCATAAAAACTCCTGGTTGATTCTGTACCCATAAAAGGCTCAACAAATATCATTTGAGATCCAATCTGGATTTTAAATGGTAACAAAAATAGTCATGATCTTGTTTATTAGCAACTTTGCAAGAAATAACTTGTGAGAGAGGGGTAATCACTGGAATATCCGCCAGTTCAATCTCTAAAGAAGTGGTCATGGTTCCAACCACTTGAGCAACCTCCAGTTCCGCCTGTTGTACTGCAGACAACAGAGGCGCCAAAGATTTAACTATATCTGCTCCTCAATAGTGACAGAGTTAACAGTTGGAATACTTACACCAGAACACAAAACAGAGTGATGGTAGAGATGATCAATGGCAACAGGGCAAAGAACACACCCAAACTCAAAACCCATCCAAGTTGAATAGAACGTAGAGAAAATATAGACTTTGCTCCCTTACGCTTGTTACAGGAGGATAACCCACCATTGTTTGGCTTAAGAGATATTCCTTAGATGCAGCGTAAAGACTGTGACCTAAAGTAAAGACCATCCTTCCAACAATTACAACTTTAATAAAGGATAAACTTTCAATATATAAAACAAAATCAACGCAGCATCCCACTTATAGAGGATGGTGGAGAAGGACAAAAAATTTAGGTTGCTCCACTATGTCATTGAGCATACTGATAATAAGGATGTGCTGGTTTACAGGATGAGTTACCATACAGAGCAACAGCCAGAATACCTCTTGTAAACCCATCCACACAGCTTGATTAAAAGTATTTAAGGGACAATACCACCAACTGGCAAGTAGTTCCAAAGCTGGCACACATAGCTGGAAATTGATATTATGATCTACTTAATCCATAACAAAATTGGGAAAATCAAAGGATTTATAGTAAAACCCAAGGGAAGGGAGATAATAAAAATGGAGTGACAGCTATTCCTGTCAGGGATTGTTTTATATGCTTATCTAATGAATAAGAAAATTGGCATAGATGCCTGGGATGTATCTGCGCAACAGTAGATCAGATGATAGACACCCTAATCCTCTCATGACGCTGATTTGTTTATAACTTGACTAACCAAATTGGTCTCAAATTTTAGATTTTTTTACCTTCTACACAGTTTCGCTTGGAAAATCAACAACTTTTTTCTGGCAAATGACTGGTTGCACCCATGTCTAGGGTAGTAGGGGAGGTCTCATTGCATATTTAAAAATTTGCTATACCTGAACCTGTTGAGTATGGGCTCACCTTCTCTGGCAGAAAGGCTTTCAATTGGAAGAGTTTTGAACCCAAGAGTACAATGGACAACTAGGTTCCACTGACTATTTATTTATTGCTATAAACCCTGATTTAGAAGATTTAATTCCAGGGTGAGTGGTGCAGTCATAAACTTCCCGCTGTAGATGGTTTCTTACCATTGCCACCTTCAAACACCCCCCAATTTCTGCAATAACTCCTGGGTGGTAAGAAGAGGAGGTAGAGGAGCAATTTATAGAGGTTAGGCCGTCACCCACCTCTCATTTACCACATGGGCCAAATCACCCTAGAAAACAAGAGCAACATCTGCTTTCTTAGCCCCTTCTTTGTAATAAATGGAAACTCCTCCAAAATGAGGTGCAGGGGGTGGTCCCATGACCTACAGGATCTTTCCACCATGATGAACTCAACCTCACAGGTTTCTTGCCCTTAGAAGGGGATAGTAAAGAAGAGTGAAATAAAACATGGATTTTCCAGTTTGGGGGAAGCTCTAAGTAAAAAGCGCCGCTGTTAGATACCTTGGTAATATGGAATGTTCCTTCCTATTAGCGATCTAATTTCTGGAATGGTAATATGAGATACAGACCCTTAGTATCCACCATGATCAAAACACTTTCCTAGTAGGTAATAGCTTCATGTCAAATATTATCTACAAAATGCTACTCGCTATTGGTTATTTTAGTCAGCTGGCTCTGAACCTTCTGATGAACCTTCTAATTGTATGCATCAAAGAGATTAGCAGCTAGATGATTATTTAAAATTTGAGGTCTATTAGTATAATCAGGGTTGTAACCAGTTTGCATACATAGGTGACACTCTTTGATAAATGGGGGAGTTTTTATATGCAAATTTGGCTAGATGGATGTTCTTTGCCCATGTATCCTGAGAAGCAGTAGCATAGCATTAAAAGTACTTCTTTAAGAGCTGGTTAGTACACTCCGTTTGCCCATCTGACTGGGGATAATAATCTGAAGTACTTAAGGTATAAATATTCAGCATTTCACACTAGCCTACCAGAATTGCAAGATAAATTGAGGCCCCTATCATTAATTGCTTCTTAGGAACCCCAAACAGGGCAAACACATGCTCTAAAAAGCCATGACATGGCCTCAGCCCTAGTGGACGCTATACAAGAGATAAAGATAGTATAATTTGTAAAGTAATCTAAAAACACCATGCATGAATGATACTCATGAGATATTGGTAAATATACAATAAAATTGACTAACAGCAATGTCCATGGCATGTCACCTGTTGAAGAGGATAAAGAAGGCCAACCCATCCAGTACTATCTGACTTGGGACTACCACAGATCAAACATTGCGCAATCCAAGCTGAAACTTCATAGGTTAGCCCATCTAATCATACCCTTTTTTGATTAAGTTGATATATTTTTCGCCCCAGGGTGCCTCATGGTTGGTGGATCATGATGTTCCCTTAAAACGCGAGAGTGCATCTCAGGGGGAATCCATACTTTTTCATGAAAATATAAGCCCTATCCTTTTGGGAATACCATCCAGAAGGAACCATACAAGCATCAATTTTCTCTAGGAGGTCCCGCCCTTAAGGATATGTAGACTAGGATTACAAACCAGCATCCAAAAGAGAACTTTCATTAATAGAGGATACAAAACAAGTTCAGATGGGGTAACTTCATTTTTATACTCAAAAGAAGTAACATGGATAATGGAGAATATGAACTACTTGGTTTAGAATTGGGTTTAGATCTGGATTTAGGCTTAAGCATAGTCTTAGGTTTGTCTTGGGGATGCAATTGTGTCAATGGCTGGAGTTGGAAGAGCTATGACCTTCTCAGGTGTAATTAATGCAACTGATTAATATCCTTTATCTACAGTGGGACTCATTGGAGGATTTCAGCTCAAGTTATCTGAAAAATATAAGCTACTTGACAAAATTATAATTAAGAATTGAAGCTTAAAAGGTTGCAATGAGTATTATTCTATCTGTGAGCCAACTTCTAGGGTCTGCAATAATACATAAGTGACTTATGGTCCAGCGCACAACCACTATGTGTTTTTCACACTGTAACAGGACTGCCAGTGCATCAAGGATCAAGAAACTACCGCCAACTCGCTTTTATATATGATACAGGCCTGCTCTGTGACACTGAACTTCCATGAAATAAGCCTTAGGATGTTCACGCCACTCATGTTCCTGTAGGATTACAGCACCACCAGCTGTACCAGAGGCATAGCAAGCCACAATAAAAAGGCTTATCTTAACCAGCATGATGAAGAACAGGAGTGGTAAGGAAGACCTCTTATATGGCCTCAAACGCACGTTGACATTCTGTGGGTCCAGATGACGAGACGTTCTTACCTGTGAGGGGTGAAGGGGTGAAACCACTTTTTAAATTGCAAGTGAGAAGATCTTGAGGAAAGTGACGCATCCCAGAAAGATACACAGTTGCTTCTGCATTACTAGAGTAGGAAAATTGTGGATGGAATAGAGTTTAGAAGGTGCAGTGGCGTGACCATCCTCCAGATCAAAATTATCCAGTAATTTTACTTCATCTTGAAGAACTCACATCTAAATAGCTTAGCAACCAGACCAGCATTTTTAATAGCTGCAGTTACTGCTACCAAATTATTTTGTGTTGTTAGAACTGAGCTAGTGAATTAAAATGTCATTCACAAAAGCAACAATACATGAGAATATTAAATCCTCTAAGGCATTATCAATTTAGAGCAGTAAAATAATGAGGCATTCTTTAGACCAACTGGCATAAGTTTAGACTGTTAAATCTCATATTGAGTGTGAATTGCCACAGCCACTCCTGGCCTGAGTTGACATGCACCTGATAAAAACATTCACAAGATAAAGTGTAAAAAAACATTTGGCTTATAAATGCACCGGAGAAATTGATGCTTCCAATGGTAAATGATATGGTCAGGGACCGTCACATCATTCAGTGGGCCATAATCCACACACAGCTTTAAAGTGCCATCAGGATTTTGTGTAGAAACTACAGGAGAGGACACAGAGGAATATTCCTTGACTATCCACCCCTTCTTCACCATGTCATTAATTTTAAGTCCTTAACGCCTGACCTCCTCAGCAATGTAGGTATTTAAGGGAAAGTCAATTTAATGAAGTCCATTGTTAAATGGAAACTCAGATAAAATTCTGAGTGACTTGTCAGCTTATTAGTACCATCAACATCAAAAACTGACTTGAATGGCATGAATATAAAAGGCAAAATGGGCAGTTTAGGCACAATATCAGTAGATGAGTATTCCATTGTTGCCGCCACTTCATTGCCTGTTGCTAAAATGGGATGGAAGGAGATTTTGCTAAAGAGCTAGTTGGAGGTAAAGGATGATATTTTGTTCTAAGTCAAACTTACTGACTGGAGGCGCCACTAAACTACCCCCAAAAAATTCTGGATACAACACCTCAAAAATTGCTGCAAATTTGGCCATAAATTGATACTTATGAGACACAAAACGTAGTATATTAAAAAGAGTCAGTGTGAGATTGGGAATCTGATATGACCTATGACAAAGTAACCTGGAGTGACTTTAAATTTTAAAGCTTGTACAACTCTAAGATCAATGAAATTCATGTAGCACTAGTGTCCACTAGAGAAGTTAGTATTGCCTTATGCTGTTTACCATAGTATGAATATGGAATATTAAATATAAATGGTCAAATTTATACAATATATTGATGGAACAAAGGTTATAATTCTAATTCTTAATCTAGAGCTTTTACTTACCATGAAGTATCTGTTGATAAATGAGTGGGCATAGCCGCTGCCCTAGCAGACTATAGAATAACAGATTCAGGAGCTTTAAAGTCTGATAAGGGTTGCACATATTAGAGATCCATATAAACTGGATCAACAAGACGCTTTTCTTACACTTTATGGATAAGCAAGATGTGATAGGAGTTGATAGTAGAACTACCTGATCTATGGGAACTGCAGCCATTCCCAAGAAGCCATTTAGAATATCATGACATGGGGAATAATCCTCAGAGTGATTGTTGTTATTGGTTTGACCAACCATCATTTTACATAATTAGTTAATTTTATATGTAACAAATACTTAAATAAAGGTTTGATTAAAGTACATCATCACAAAACCCAAGTTTTTGTATGAGGGTGCTGATAATGTATTAATTTACTGTTGGCAACATTAGTCATCTCTGTCATATTATTTTATAAAAACAAGAATCTAGACCCAAAATCCCCCAGTGCAACTCAAACCTCTAATATCATACTTACCTCTCCCTATGTCCCCGGTTTTCATATCACCCATCACTTATTTTTACTTATCACTTTTTTGCCCTGCACTGGCATAAACTTGTTGTTAATTAGGCTTACAATTAATCACCATGGCTTTTCTGCCAGAATCTTAAGTCTGATGGGCTAAAAAATATTATTATAAATATTGCCCTGAATTCAATGCCTTAGTGGCTCTTTATTTTCCCATTATGTGATTGCCCAAAATTCCTTAGTGTTGTTACGCTGTCATGTAATTCACAAATTGGAACTAGAGATGAGAGGAGCATATCAGAAAAAAGAGACATTGTGGAGGTGATCTGTTATTATTAGCTGATGGTAAAGCCTACCGCTATAAGAGAATATTGCTTATGAAGCTCCAAAGCCGCTTAATTTGTCAATACTACAGTGTGCTTAATCTTCAAAGTTTTATAATAGCTTTTTTTGACAATTAAGTTTTCTTTCTTTGTGTTTTCTAATATGCTGTCTTAGTTCAGTGCCATATATTTATATGCCTGTTAACCTGTGAACTTGTAATAAAATGAACCTGCACCATTCTCAACATTTGATGCTCGCTACAGGAGCAACTCAATTTCTACCCTTTATTGCCTTTAATCCATAAACTAATAGTAAGCACATAATTCTCCAGCTACTATAGTATGACCTATGGCATTAATTCAGCCATCTTAAGGGCCAGCGTAAATTTGGTCAATCTACTTGGAATGCACTTGGCTTCAGAAATAAGGTTGGACTAGGTTATGCACCCCTTTAGGTAAAGAAAGGGGGCAAGCTCCAAGTCCAAGCCCTTACCCATAGCTCTTACCTATGATTTACCCTGGATGAAGGATGGGTGGCTTCTGCTCCTCCCTACTTGCCACACGCCTTTCCTCCATCTACCCTTAACCCAAACCCAGCCAATTTTTAAAATCTTCAAGTTAATCTTAGATCAAGCATTTTTGTAAAGAAATTTGACATATATAGAAGCTTTCCACCATGGTTCCCATTCCCTGCCCTTAACAGGGGGCTCTGTCAGAAGTCAATCTAAAATAGTAAAACTTAATCAGAAAGCCAAATAAATCAAAAAGTTAAAAAATGTTAAAAGCAAGAATCAAGCCCAATACATTATTCCAAAATTGTAGAAGCAAATTTGGACACTTGGAGATTAAAAACGTCCTTATATTAGCTTGGAACTATCAGCTGATACTATTGAGGGGAAATCATGGATTGAACCATTAATTAACAAATTTGAAAATGGCAATAATTTTCTACTATAGTTCAGAATAGCAGCTCTCCCCCTCCATTCCATAATAAAACACAGCACCCTGCTAATAGTTAGGCGTTGGGGGTTTTCTTTTACAAAGCTTCCCATAATGTTCTAATAAAAAAATTTTATTAAAACACATCTTTTGGTCATTTTTGATAATTAGAATGACAAATGGTTGTCAGACAAATACAAGTATATTGTCTAGAAAAGAGTGGTTTGAAGTTAAGTTATGAAAATACTAGCCAAAAGACTCTGGTTGATTCCCAGTGGAACCCCTCAAATTGGGGTAACATTTATAATAAAATCAGGCCAGCAAAATGAGTAAAGTGACAAATTGCTCTGAATCATCAGCCAAATATGGGGATCCCTTCTGAGTTCTCTCCCCTTCATACTATATGGCTAATACAACCAACACCACAGAGACTGTCCCCTCTTATAGGGTTGAAGTTCAACTCACCAAGTGAAAATACTTTACCATCACCTGATTGGGTAAAGTTTATCATAACATTATCTCAAAAATTTGATACTACTTATTAACAATTGACCATTCTATAAATGCAAGGTAAGTCTCAACTGATCTGATAGTTCGAATTTCAATATTTCATAATTTAAATTATAAAGTAATCTGAACTTTGAGCCTCAACAACTTAAATATCCATTATTAACCTATTAAGGGGGTTCATTTCTTATCCCCTTATTGCTACTAATAAAATTACATAAAACCCAGTCATTAATTATTATTAGTATTTGATCAGATTAAATTAAGTTGTGTTCATCCCTTAATTGTTGGAGTTTAGGCACAAAAAAGCACCAACAAGCTCTAGTAAATCCTAAAATCCAATAAGTGATGCTAACTACAGGGGCCCTGAGTTTTCAGTAAGAGCTAAAAAGAGGAAGGAGGAGGGGCGGTTGCTGCTGAGGTCCTTTGGCCCAAGGCCTACCCTGGCCTCTGCCCTAAAGAGGGCAAGTCAGGTTACCCTTGCCCCTGACCCCAAGAGGGCAAGCCAGGATGAGGGGGGACTAAGGGCCCCCCAAAACTAGCCTGGGTGGCTAAGCCCAGGCTACCAGAGTATCATCCCCAATGCCAGCTCTTGTGCTAATGCTGGGACCTCCTCCTGGTGCCAGCCCTAGAACCAATGCTGGGTATCAACCCTGATGCTGGGACCTCCTCCTGATGCCAGCCCCAGTGCCAATGCCAGGTGTCATCCTGATGCTGGGACCTCCTTCCAATGACAGCTCTGCACCAATGCTGGCCCCAGCACCAATGCTGCCTCTATGCTGATGGCCCCACCTAAGCTCTGACCCCTAGTTGAGGCTTGGGAGGCTCTGTCAGGAGTCTCCCTTTATTGAGGGGAAGCCCCAACTAGGGGTCATTATCTACCTATGGTTGGATATTAGATTAGGCTCCTCATCAACTAAGTTTGATCCCAATATGAAGTATTGGGGATTGGCCCCAATAAGTATATATAAAGTATACTTGACACTGGCAACTAAATGCCAAGAATGTCAGACAATTCAATTGGGTTTGTGGGGAGTTACCATCTGATTCTGAATCTAATTAATTTAACTTTTTGGAATCACCAGCAACTAATGATGAGGATAATCCCACTTTCTATTGTATTAAATTTATTTATATTTATTTTATCATTGTCAATTGATGCTGACATTTTTTTACTCCCAATTCCTTCCTTTCCCAATCCATCGAGGTCCTATAAATACCTTGTGGATCATTCTAATAAAATACCATTTCTCGCCTATTTTTTTCTGTTTTAAGTTTACTAAAGGCCTTAATGATCTATTAACTTGCTGGGAGATTTGGGGCCCTGATTGATAGGAGCCAGGTTGGAGTTGCTCTCTTAAAATCTTAAAAACTCTGATAACTTAGCAAAAGATATAAAAATGCATTTTATTGACTGTTTGGAGTTAAAAGTGCCAACATAAAATTGAATGAGAATCATCTGAACAATTTAACCTGTCAAATTGTGCCAGCAAGTCCAGAGCTAGTTTCTGGATTTGAAGATAGCATTAAACCTTGAGAATCTCATGAAAACCCTGAGATTATGCAGCATGACAATGCACCAAAAGTGCTTGATAAGAATCCTGAAACTTACATTACTGCAAATAGTGACATGATTGATAACTCTTTCCTGGAAAGCCTAATTCTTGTTGACTTCATCAACTGACCTCCAAATATTGGGCTAGATCTTACCAATTGGAACTCAAAGATTAACTGAAAATTTGCCAATCAGACTAATATGTTATCAATTTCTAAAACCAGGATAAATTGGTAATTACCTATTTAAATCCAAACTAATCTTTTTGCCAATAGTTATCGCCTCTAATTCAATATAAAAGCTAACTCATCTAATTTTTATTTTTAGTTGAATCAGTATGCTAATCACCAGGCCAATTTAAATTAAATTCCTCAAGTTCTAATCAAAAGGACTGACCATCATCAGATGAGCATTTCCAACCTTCAATTTAATTAACATCAATCAAGTAGCCTAAAAGAACTGGAAAAAATAATTTGTTAATTAATATCAGAATTCTACTTTAATTACTTCAATAATATATTATATCAATTAATTTAAAAGTGACCAAGATTTGCCACTAAGGTCAAGGCTTGAGGTGGGCATTGTCAGAATTCTCCCTAGTAAAGGTAAAAGCCTTGACCTAGGGAGTCAACTGCTATGGTATCTTTGAAGCTAAAATATAAAGAAATGACAAAATGGTCCAGTTATGATGAAGATATGAATTGATTTAGTTCAAGTAATTTAAAAATCAGAAATAAAGGTATTGAGTTTGAGAATTCACTTGGATTTCCCTGAACTCAGATAATATCTACAATTTTATATTATCTTCTAGTTTTATCTAATCTTAAGGGGATAGTTCAATTTCCCTTTTTATATCTGTTGGAATTTTCTCTGGGTTAGGTGTAAGCCTTGTCCAGGGGAAGGATTGATATCCCCCTTCAAGGGGTGTAAATCCTAAATGGATTATTAGGTTCAAAAATAAGAGTCAAATCTACAAGTATATCAAATTTAGAGCTTGGTATAAATTACCCCAAAGATGAGAAAATGGTACATTCTCTTCCCTTAGGACATGTGACCTGGGATATCACTTGACCTGGTCACAAGGGTGGTGAATCTGAGTAAGGATTAAAACAATGGGCAATCCAGAAGGCTAGGAGAAACCCTATTTGGACGGGGCCACAATGATTCTTGAGGCATGTGTCCCCAAATACCCTATAAATATCCCTAAATATTATTCTAATAAAACACTTCCGAGCATAATCTTTATTTTATCTTATACTTTAATAAGTTTAATTTATCAAATTGAATGGAGTCTCATCCGTTGTCATGTCCGGAGCTGCCCCTGTCCTCTTGGCTGATGCCAGCCCCTTGCAGTCAGCCTACTTGTTGGGTTCCCCTGCGACAGCACCAGCAAGTGCATCTTGGGGAAACCTGACAACATCTAAGCTACTTTCTTCTATCTTCACATTGGGATTATTCACTGAGATCTGCAGACATGTGCCTCCACTAAGGGCTATCACAATGATTCATCTAATCCTATACTTATTTCCTGAATCCCCTAGCACTTATAAATAGTGCTTTTATAATTCTAATAAAATACTTTTTATGCCTACTTTTATATAAATTTGTAATTATAGGTTTTTATTAAAAGTCATATAAGTCACAAAGTTACCCATGAGAGCAAACTTATTAGCCCTTTTTTCAGATGGATGTGCCACCAGTGCTTATACTCTGATGACTCTACACCATCTGAGTTAAATTGGTAATAAGGTGGGAAGGATATAAAATAAGTGTCAGGATGCAGGGTTGTTAATTAACTTACTCTTTGAGAAAGAGGCTAGGATACCCAAATTCCTATATGAAGGATATATAGATTTTTTAATGTATAAATTAAAGACTTCAACCAAGGGAAAAAACTCATAGTTTGGTATATTCAAGTAATGTTATCACTAGCTACTATTAAAAAAGCTAAAACTGTGTGGCAAAAAGATCATGAAGATTGTTGATCTGTGAAAATATAGGTTTATTAATCTAAACCTCATACTATTTTAATGCTAGCAGGCTAAAAGTGAGATTTAGAGAGGATTCAGGAAAGGCAGAAGCTATATAAGCAGTGAGAAGATAAGTAAAAGGTAGATAAGTAAGTTAATAAGCAATAGATAGCAATCTAGCTTAGTAAGACTCTCAGCTTTGATTGCTGATAACACAATAATAAATTGTAAATTAGATAATAATGTCTAAAGGATTTGAGTGTAGTACAATTGGGAAATTACCAAGTGCATCCAAACCAATATCTATACCTAATTCACTGTTTCAGTGTCATAGTTGGATAACTTTATAGTAAGAACCAATGCTAAAGACAAGGCTGGGTGACAGGAGGCCCAGAAGGTGAAACTTCAGGCTCTTTCTGACCTGAAACACACCTTAGATCAACGCTGGGTGAAAGCCAAGCATACCCAGGTTGATACTAATGGGGTGCAAAACGCCCAGCCTCTTATCTTGGCTCAGGCACTAAAACGGACAATTTACATTATAAACAAAGATGGTTCAATTCACTTGGTTGGAGAGCAAGGGTTCGAGTCCCACCCAAGCTATGAAATTTTAAGCTCAGGTAAAATATGGCTTCAATCAATTACTTGAGTGAAGGCACTTTTGGTGTATTTTACTAAAACAGATGGAAGCATCTGTTTATTGGAGCATCAAGGCTTGGGCACACTTCCGCAGAACCTGAATTTTCCCAGCCCACTTTAAATATGTTTTTGCAACCAACAAACCTTGTTGGTCAACTTTCTTAAATAAAACCCCATTATTTTACATTTTACCAATGGTTCCTTGGGCAAATTTGGTGGTGGACCTCTTTGGGGAGGTCTCCAACCATGTGGGCCACTACCTTATCTCACAATTTACCAAAATCACAGGGGCTCCTGTGGGCCACCCAGGTCCCCTCCAGATTGAGGCACCCAAGCCCCCTGGCGCCAAGCTACACTTGATTATGGATGCCCCTCTGGGGTCCACTCAAGCAATGTTGTTCCTTACTTACCTGGTATTATATGTTGCTCTTTACACCCTTGCCTGGGGTACCTTTTGCACAGGCACCATTTGAGGTGCCTTCCTTCCCATTCTCCTAATGGCTAGTTCCCTAGCAATGTGGGTTTGCATCCCACATTACCTTGCTGGGAACGAGAGAGTTACAGACACTCTCTTGACATTTAGGGATTCTGCGTCATCCTGGTTATATCTGTTTTACTTTATCTGATCACCTTTTCAGATCAAATTTAAAACCCAATATTGGGAGGTTTAGATAAAGTTAATTAAAGGTTTATCCCTAAGTCAGACCTTTGCCCTTCAGGCTTCATGATAAAAGTGTTTTGGGAAAAATTGATCAAAAAAAGGGAAGTGTCAGGTATTTACAAGTCCCTGATAATAATAAAATCAATTTAATTTTTAAAAAATGATTTTGTTGTCCAAAAGACCTGTCAAATTCTCAGTGGAACCCCACAAATTGGGGCAACATTATTACAATGACTAGCTTGGCAAATAGTGATAGGTTGAGAAGTCAAATTTCCCCTAGCTCCATGGGTAAACCTGGTGAGTCCATCAAAGGTTTCTCCTTCAGGCATGACTAATTCAAAGACAGCACCAAAGAGGGGACCACCCAATTTTATGGGCTTGATGGGGTCCCCCAGGGTGCAATAAATTTTGCTAAAAGGGATTGACTGAAATTTATTAAATTGTTATCCCAAAGGTACGTATTGCCAACAATTAACTCCCCATCAGTTGTTCAGCCATAGTGAAGCAAGTTTTCAAGCTTTGACAGGCTAAAATCCCATATTACTAATTTCAGAAATTTTTAAGCCATACCAATGTTGAGCCTTGACATTCTAAATACCTTTATCATTTTATTAAGTGGGGATTTTTCCCTCTTTTAACCCCCATGTGGCATCTAATAAAACCTATATTTTTAGACTTTTTAGTATTATCTAGTTTTCTATTATTTTCCTATCAGTGATAAGAAAAAGCCCCTGATTTACATTGTTGGATTCAAGGCAGAGAGCACCAGTGAGACTTTTCCAAGCCAAAATCCAACAAGTGGTGCTCACTACAGGGGATCCTGTACACTACAAAAACCACAAAAATGATGGAAAAACACCCCTAGATAGCTTCCATTGAACTCCATCTAGCTAGTGCTCTGTCTCACCTTTAATGGCTTGAGCAGTACTCAAAACAATGCCCTGTTATAAGGAAACCCCCTTTGCAAGACAAGTTCATACCTGGTGAGGGATGTATTGCATCCTTCCTTTATGTTTATGAATCTGCAATGGAAGGAGCAACTGACTGGCAAAAAATTCAGTACATTATTCCTTGCTTAAATCTAATAGCACATGAAAGAATGGTCTCCACCATAGTCAACCTCAACACTTGGGCAGAGTTTAAGCAAGCGCTGCTTGATGAGTTTGGTTCTAAACATAATTTGCAGCAACAAAAACAGGCCTTTATGTGCCTTAGATTGTAAGAGAGAAAATTTTTATATCTTCTTTGTTGAGCGCTTCTATAACAAAGCTCAACCTTTGTTGCTTGCCCAAATGCTCCCTATTGATGATGCTATAGCTGCTATCTCAGCTGGCTTCACATCTTATCACTCCTTGGAGATGCATCTCTCTTCCATAAAGCGCAATTTTACAACTGTATGAGATATCAAGGTGGCCTTATTAGCGGTTTCAAATTTCTATGAGCTTGACCCTACACAAGGATCTATGAGCCAAGCTTCTACGCCAACCAAATTAGCATCCACTACAGCTGTTTCCCTCTGGAAACCTGCTCCTATGGAGTTGCCATCACCCACTATTTCCTCTTTCCATAATGATAATCAGATGGTAATGGTGGTGATGGGGCAGTGCTCCCCTTTGTCTTCAGTTCAAAAGACTCAGCTGGTGAAAGCCATCTCCTCTTTGCCTTGCTCACCTTCTTCTTCAGAGCGACTTTTTCAAGTGGTCCCATAGATTGACTCCTAAGCCCAAACACCTTTCTCAGGCCACGCAAGCTACACCACCTGTTTCACAGGATCACACAGCCAATGAGCAACCCACAGCTGTTGATTTTAAAGCATCTAACTCCACAGTGCTATCCAACTCAACCTCTCATCCAGCTAACTCTAGTATGAAACCTGCCCCCCTGAGGCAGCAAAAATTCCTACTTTGAAGTTAAAGCTCAAGTTGTGATAATTCCAATGCCTCCCCCAAAAGTTAATAAGGTGGAGGAGCAACCCCAGGACCTATCATCCCATAAGGGAAGTCCTAAACCTACCCCACCTCCTATGGGCTCCCTAACATGCATTGATAACCCTGCTGACGGCAAGTCTGGGGGTGATGAAGATGTTGATCATTACGTTTTAGGAGCCCCAGGTGAAGTGAAGGTACCAGATCAATTGAACCTGAAGAGAGTGAATTGGGCTAAAATCTCTCATCAAACTTATCTTCAGCAAGTGATAAGGGGCCTTAAGATTATTGACACTGCCAGTGACGCTGACTAGCTCTTTGCCACATTTCTCTTATCTACTCAGTGTGTTCATACCCTGCAGACTATCCAGGAAAAATACTCTTAAATAGCAAAATGACTTGCCTCTACCTTTCATCTAAAAAAGGTCCTCTCTCTTCCCCCTCCTTGGGTGGTACTTTAACTAAAATGGAGGTTATATCAAATGGAGTGCATATTAAAACTATCCTTGACGCTGGGTCCCTGGTGAAAGTTGTGTCAACAAAACTTATTAAGAAATTAAGCTGGCCCCTGACCTTGACTACACTCAAGAGTTTAAATTGTGGGCCCAAACAACACCCGCACCATTGGAGCCTATTCCTCTCTGCCCATTCATTTTAATAAGCTCCTCTTGTCAGCTCCAGCAGTGACTTTGACCAATAAAACCTACAACTTACTCATTGGAACCCAATTTGTGCTCAAATTATAAAGGTGTTATTAATTTGAAGTAGGGCTATCTCTCCCTAATTAATTACAAAATCATCTGATTCTGTCTAATGATGAGCTCAATAAAAAGGATCACATTTGCACCTTTGATTATCTCTCCTCCTCTTTATCCCTGCATTACACCATGGCCAGAAGGAATACCAATCTTATGCCCCCCTCAGTGGATGCCCAGGAGAGTATCCCTTTCTATGCTTCTGAAGAGGTGGTCATTAAGGCTGGGGAACAAAGGGTAGTGGACACAAAGATTACCATGAAAATCCCACACAATTGCCTACTGCACCTCATTAGAATAGAGGGAGTTAGTCCTTTACAAACCAGAGTTTTTCCAAGCATGTTAGACCCCGCCTATCAACGGCCTATTAACTTTTTATAGGGAATCCCACCAAGAAGGCTATGGTGGTAAAAAAGCATCATGAAATAGGAAGAGACTTGCTGGTACCCTGTTAAAATTTATGGGTTTTCTGATTATTCTCGACTAATAACCCCTATAAATGTATTAACCGCACTGGTTTGTTGTTGTGCAATTCTCTGCATTGTTTGATAGTAAAATATAATTGTTGATAATAGTATGTATATTATTAAACATAGTTAAATTGAAGTACTAGATTTTGGTCCAACACTTGGCCAGTATTTTCTCTTAAAATACTTATGATGTCCTGAATAGAGATTTGTTCCCTGGTACCTCCTAACTCAATTTATGCTCAGATCCCTGTTTACAGTTTCACTTTGTGACACATAGTTGGCAGCAATCCCATATTCAATTCAGTTTCTTCTCTAGATCCCCAATCAGATCCTTTCTCTTTATCTTAAAGAGTCTCCCAATTAGAGCACACGGCAATAATTTCCTTGAGAAAGAATAGAACTCAAAATGGATTCTGCTAAAGTATACTAAGATAATACTCTGGTAATTGATATGGTAATTACTGTTTTTTATTAGTGAATTCTTTAGGGAATTTATAGTGGGAACTTGGTGCCCAACCCTGGGTAGGCACCTCTTTAATGAAACAGCAGCCATTGCCATTGAATTACCCATCCTCATCTCATCAGCAATGGTCTTCCCCATCCTGGCTAGGATTCTTTTGTTGGACATCCTTGAGACCTAAAATGAAAAAGTAAGAAAATTTGTACCTAACGTTTTCCTCTTGATCCAAGCAAACCAACCATACTTGCAAGCGACCTGCTTAAGTAATGAGACTTGTTACCTATTAAGGCAGATTTCAAACCAACTGATCAATTTTCTAGTTGCAGGCATCATCACTTTCCTTGCAACTTGATCCTTAAATTCCCAATCAGTTGGTGATAAAAACTGACTGATCCCAATTGGTACACCTGATAGTTAATAAACTATCAGATGCCTCTATTTTGTCAGCAACTCTGCCTGAAAATATCTTAAGCATTTGTCCAGATTGATCCCCAATGGACCTGACCGAGGTGAATAGCCTAAAATCACCTAAACATTATTACCCCAAAATCAGGGCCAACTGATATCTAATTTATTTTGCATTAAGGAATTATCCACTAGTTGGGACCACCTAGTGCTAAAATAAGGAATTATCCACTAGAGATCCCTGATAATCTAGTCATCTGGGAATATGGGCAAAAATCCCAACATACCCATTGAGGACATCAATCTAGTTCACTGTAATGGGTCTGTGGAAGACAGGCTTACCCACCGACCAATCTATATCTACCCTACCTTCTGTTCATATATCCAATGAACTGACCCCAGCTGAGCTGGAGAAAGTCCACAACTTACTCAAGGCTTACAGCGACATTTTCTCCAAATCTGACAATTACTATGGGCATATGAAGGGGTGGATGCATACTAAAGATGTTGTGAGTGTTAAACCCATTTGCTTCAAGCCCTATCACAAATCAAAAGTTAAGGAGCTACAGATGCAGGTGGAGCTCAAACAGCTGCTTGTGCTGGATTGCTGGTGCCATCACAAATTTCTTAGTCATCCCCACTTTTATTAATAAAGAAGGAAAATGGAGGTCATTGGGTAGTGATGGACTACTGCAAAATAAACAACCTCACCAAGAAAGATAGTTACCTGATCTCTTGAATTGATAACGCTTTGGCCCAATTCTCTGGGTCTAAGTTCTTTTCAGCCATGACCTAGATAGCGTTTATTGAAAAATGGACCTTTCTTTACAAAACCAGGATAAATATGCTCTCATTTGCAGTGAGGGTTTCTTCCAACCTACCTGACTACTGCAAGGGTTGTGCGTCATGACCGCCATATTCCAGCAAGTAATGAATCTTTCTTGCAGGATCTAAAGTTAAGCTGCGTCATCATCTTTCTTGATGATATTATAGTTTTCTCCAAGACTTTCAAAGAACACCTCACCCATCTAAAGGAGGTGTTTTAACATTTGTGGGCATCTAATACCAAACTAAAGACCTTCAAATGCACCTTTTTCCAAAGGAAGTTGGATTTCCTTGGACATGCTATCTCACTTTATGAGATGCAACCGCTTCAAGATAAAGTTAAAGAAATATACAAGATTCCTGCGCCCAAAACCCTTTACAACATCCAGGTATCCTTGGCCATGATGGGGTATTACCATCAATCTATCCCAAAGTTTGCTCAGCTCAGTGAGCCCCTTGTATGGCTCTTAACTAAGAACATCTCCTTCCATTGGAGTGCTGAACAAAAAGTTGCTTTAAGACTTTAAAGGCTCTATTGCAAAAGAGACTAATACTCCGCTACCCTGTCTACAGCAAACCCTTCATGTTGTTCACAGATGCCTGACTACGCTGTTGGAGCTATCTTGGCTCAATTGGATGAGCATGGAGTCAATCATCCCATGTCTTACTTTCACAAATTGCTTTCAAAAGCTGAGTGTAACTATAGCATTATGGAAAAGAAGAATGGAAAAATTACTTAAGTGGTTGATTATTGGCTGTCAACCCTGTAAACTTTTTACTGCACAGGTTCAATTTCCTTGTAAACTTTGTCACGTTGTATAGAATGTATTAATTGCTAATAGTATGGAGACTATTATCCATAGTTGAGATTGAACTATTATTAGGCCCAACCCTTCAGCCAGTACTTCCAACTAAATACTCTGTAAGTTGTACTCATAGGGATTCGTTCCCTATATTCTTGTCCACCTGATCTTTGTTAAGATACCCCAGTGACAGTCTCTCTCAGCCCAACGCACAGTTGGCAGCTATCCCTGATTTTGGTCCCTTTGTCTCTAGATCCCTGCTCAGATCTTTACTCTTCTCTCTGAGAGTCTTTCAATTATTGCCTTCTGCAATTATATCCTTGAGATAGAACGACACAATAGAAGCTGATAGTCAAACTATACATCAAATCGATAATTTTGCTGTAAAGTACTTGTTATCTTCAAACTAAGTTTTCTAATCTGAGTTTTTTATTATAGTAAATCCTAGGGAATTATATAGTTAAGGATTCAGCTGTATAACCCTCAGTTGACACAACTTTGTTGAATTGGCAGCCGTTGCCAATTGAATCTCCCTTCCTCATCTCAGCAGCAATGGTCTTCATCCTGGCTAGGATTCTATTGTTTGACATTCTCAAGACCTCAAATGGAAATAGTCAGAAAATGTGTCCCTAACGTTTTCCTCTCAATTTGTCAGGATTTGAGATAAAAATTGTCTCAAATTCCCATCTTCCAAATCTGGCCATGCCAAATTGGTCATTGAACACAGCCAAGAAAAAACTCTTTCAGGATCATCCTCACCTAGTCCTGAGTCACGTGGAGCAGGCTTTCCACCTTCTCAGTCAGGTGAGCGACATATCCATTGAGGACGCCCTCAAGGAGGCCATTCTGGAAGGTTAGTAAAGATCCTGATTGGATGAGGCTCCAAAGATCCCAAAGGCACCGAGTCCTGATGCACCCTATAAATATTGAAGCATTTTAATTTAATAAATTATTTGGTAAACTAACCCATATTTTCCCATTTCCTCTTTGGTGCTCTTTTCCAATTTTCCAGCTTTGAGCCACTGCGAACCCCAGCACCAGTCCAAGGAACTGTAGCGCTGACAAAAGTGGTGCTCACTACAGGGGGCTCTGAGCTGACCTAAGTGAAAACGTCAATCACAAGAAATGGAAACCAACAGCAGCCCTGACGACCAAACAACTGGTCAATCAAGGAGCGTTACTCAATGGGTTAGTACTTCATGATATGCAACATTGCCCTCACAGCTGGAAAGGCTAGAGTTCCGCGCCGCCTTCCAATTCTCGCTGCCCTCCCTAGATGGGAGCCAATATCAACTTCAGTTCAAACACACCAACGATGTTGTCCAACAACTAGTCCTCAGCATCTACACTGAGGGCGCCCGCTCCAGCCACTCCCACGCCTCCGCCATGCCATCCACAATGTGGGACCTCTATGCCTCAGCCATATTACCTGCTGGGGAGCTTACCTTGGGGCCTGATCGCTACCTTCATAATTTCGTCCATCCCACAATTCATCACCTCCTCCAGTTAGTAGGATTACACCATCAGGAGGTCTCTCAGCACCTAGGGCTCACCCAAAATTTACATTCCTATATTATCAACTTCTACGACGCTGCCTCCTCCTTTGTGCATGACAATTGTGAAGCTATACTCAATAACTGATGACTAATCAATGAGATCTGCAATCAACTGGTGGTATTAGATAGCGGCATCTCCAGCTACCTCAAGGAGCAGTTTTGCCAAAACACCCAGCGGTTTGAAGTGACATGGACCCAGCATTTACAACAAGCCAAAGAATTGCTACAATCCCTACAGCAGCGCTACTAAGAGCTGGCCTCTCGTGACTACTCCCCAGCGCCAGGCTGCTGGGCCAGAAGGTCCTGAAGGACGTCAAGGGCCAGCAGGACCCAAGGGACCGCATGGGCCTCAAGGGCCTTCCAGGCCCCCAACCTTGGGTGAACCCAAAGACCCCTGGCAAAGGGATATAATAACTGCCCTGGCTGCCCTGTGGGACCAGATCCAAAAGGTGGCATTGGGATGCAAGCTCCAAGCGGATGGTGTTCCCCCTCAACCCCAGGGTCTCCATCAAAGTGCTGTCAGATGAGATGGATAACATCAGCGCTTTCATAAGGCTCACTGACGCTCGCATCTCCCAGCTTGAGACAACATGTTGTGGGTTCAAAACCCAGTTGACCACCATCAAAAACCAGCTCCAACTACAAAACGCCGAGATTCAAGCCTTAAAGGAGCAGGTTGCCAGCAAGGCGTCCGCTTCCACCCTCAGTCAAAACTGGGAATATATCCAAGAAGACTTAGAAGGCTTGCAGAGGCGGTTAGATCAGCGGGTTCCTCGAGAATATGCAGAAATGGAGATCTCAGAACTGACGCCTATCCCAGGCGTTAACACCCTTTCTACTCCTATTGTCGCTAACTTTAAACCTAGCTTCAAGGAAAAGTTCACCCCAGATGGGAGAGTATTGCCTCCTTCTTGTATGCCTACAAGAGTTCCATGGAGGAGGCCACCAATTGACAAAAGGTGAAGCACATCCACTCCTGCCTAGACAGCACCACCCAGGAAATTATGACTCCCCATCTGAAGGAGTGTAACACCTGGGAACAGGTCCGCACCACCCTGATCCAAGAGTTTGGCAGTAACCAAACCTTGGCCAACCAGAAGCAAACGTTCATGGGCATTCAACTTAACAAAGGAGAAAACCCTATAGAGTTTGCCAACCAGTTCTACGCTCAGGCACAACCTTTGGTTATGAAAAACTGTATCACTCTGGATGATGCCATCACCGCCATCATCTCCAGCCTGGGGTCCTATCCTGAGGTCCAGATGCACATGATCGGGCAAAAGAATGGGTTCACTTGTATCAGGGAGATAAGGAGGCCCTCAACGAGATCCCTGCCATGATCCTGAACTCTAAGGCTGCGTCCACTGGCCTCTCTAACCGCCCTAGGGTCCATGTAGTTGAGAACCAGAAAAACCCCCATCCGCGGTGCACCTATTGCAATGGCTTTAGGCATAGCGCCAAAACTTGTTGAAAACGTCTAGCTGAGGAGGTGGGAAAAGGGCAGTCAGCATGAAGGACGAGGCGCTCCATGCTGACACCCCTATCCAGCCTCAAGTAACCCCTACACACAAACCAGAAGCTGTTAACCCTGAAGAAGTAGCTGCGGTATCTAATGACAATAAAGACATTGATACTGCTTACTCTTCTTCTGATGATTCTCCTATGTTCCTTACGTTGCCACCTCAGTTTGGAAGTTTGGTCACCTGAGTCGCCATCCGGGTCCACAAGATTCCAGTTTATGCCATAGTCAACAGTGGCTCCCCCATGAACATTATCTCTTCCAAGCTGATGAAATGCATCAAGGTCGCCCCAATATGCCGCACTACATGGAGTATGGCACAGCTGGCCCTCAGTGCACCCAATCCATAGGGGCCTATTCCTCTCTACTGATTTGGTTTGGGAAGCTCACTTTGGATACAACTGCCATCGCTCTGGACAACACTAGCTACAATCTGCTCCTTGGGACCCAGTTTCTTTGAGACTATTTGGCTGTTATCCACTACAACGGTGGTTTTCTCTCCCTTCTAGGACACTGAGTCCCTCTGGTTTTTGAAACTGCCCATGATTCTAGGGCTGATGTCAAGGCCCAAGCCTGCCTACTGGAGACCAAAGGACAAATCAATTGGCTCAAGTACCACATCTGGGGCTCTCAAGTCCAGCTGCCCCCTCCTGCTGTGGATGGATCAGAGGGGATGCCAGTTTACTTGCCCCAGGTGACTACCATGCCCCCAAAATCCCAGGTCATTGTTGACACCCAGGTCCACGTCAACATTCCCTCAGGGTATTTACTGGAGGTCTGAGGTCTGGATAACCCATCTCCCAAGGAAGTGCTGACCTGCCCCAGAATCCTTGATCCAGCGTATGCCAGATTGATATCAGTGTTGCTAGCCAACCTGACTGACAAACCAAAAGTTATAGGACCTAACCAACCCGCCACTTACATTCGCCTGTTACCAATGGGGGCTGTTGCTGACATCCAAAGCTTTGGGGATTTGAGGACCTTGGCTTGGAGTCACCACCCTCAGTTAATTTGGTTGATGCTAACATAGGAAAGGACCTCTCTGATGAACAGCGACTTAAAGTTCAGGAGCTCCTGGAGGAATACTTGGATCTATTCTCCACTTTGACCTACGATTTTGGAAGGATGAACAGAGTCCTCCACCATGTAGAAACTGGGGATGCCCCCTTTTCAGTCCCAGCCTTACTGCAAGAGCAAGGTCGAAGAGGCCCAGGTCATGGTAGAACTCAAACAGCTGCTCGACGCGGGGCTCTTGGTCCCCTCGCGTAGCCCTTGGTCCTCCCCTCTTTTGCTGGTCTGAAAGAAGGATGGCAAGCACCAGGTGGTGATGGATTATTGATGACTCAACTCCATCACCAAGAAGGACAGCTATCCTCTGCCCCAGATCGACGATTCTCTCCATCTGCTTGCAGGTTCCCAGTACTTCTTGGCCATGGACCTCACCAGCGGGTATTGGCAGGTCAGCTCACTCCCAAAGACTGAGCCAAGTGTGCTCTAATCGCCCACAAAGGGCTGTTTGAGCCTACCCAGATGCCCCAAGGCCTCTGTAACGCCCCAGCCACGTTCCAGCGCGCCATGGATGGGATCCTTGGGGACCTGAAGCTCTCCTGTGTCCTGGTCTACCTGGATGACATCACCATTTTTTTGCAAACTTTTAACGGACATGTCAACCACCTTAAGGAAGTCTTCAAGCATCTCCAGAAGGCCTCCATCAAGCTCAAGCTCTCAAAGTGCTCCTTTTTCCAGCCTGAGCTAGAGTTTCTAGGCCATAAGGTCTCCAAGCGTGGCATTCAACCTATCCCCAATAAGGTCAATGCCATAGAAAAGATGTCACGCCCCCAAAGCCTACAAGATATTCAAGTCTTCCTAGGTATGGTGGGCTATTACCATCAGTTCATCCCACAGTTTGCCGACCTTGCCAAGCCATTGTTCTACCTTCTACAAAAAATGTTCCATTCAAATGGCGACCTGAGCAGGAACAGGCCTTCAACGCTTTATGTATGGCTTTATGTACTAAACCTGTTCTAGTTCATCCCCATTTTGACAAGCCTTTCTTGCTGTTCACAGATGCTAGCAACGTCACTGTAGGGGCTATCCTGGCTCAGCACAATGAGAACCAGGTTGATCATCCCATAGCTTATTTTAGCAAGACCCTAAGCAAGGCTGAGCGAAACTACAGCGTCACTGAGAGGGAATGTCTAGCAGTTCTTTTAGCCATCAAGCATTTTTGGCCCTACCTCTACAGTACCCATTTTACTATATTACTGACCATTCTTCCCTTTGATGGCTGCAACAAATGAAAGACCCAGATGGACAGTTGGCCAGGTGGGCCCTACAACTACAAAGCTATGACTTCACCATCATCCACCGCGCTGGTGCTATTCACCAAAATGCTGACAGACTCTCCAGGATGCCGGTATTAGCAGTCCTGACCCTGGAGGAGGATTGGCTCTATGATCTTGATAGGACAGCCTGAACGTTGGGAGCTGGAATCCCCCCAGGTCCAAGCCAAACTCCGCCGGATGACTCAAGACACCCAGATCAAGGATGGGTTACTCTACAAGAGAGTCAACAAGAAGTGGCTTCCCTACATCCAACCCTCCTCTCATACTGACGTCATCCTGGAAGGCCACACTACTGTTGGGCATGGTGCGGTCAAGAAGACCCATGAGTGGCTGAAGTCATGCTGCTACTGGGACCAAATGGTCAAAACCATCCAAGAGGTTCTGGAAGCCTGTATGACCTGCCGATCCCAAGACTGGGCCAACCCTCAATATCAGCACTCCATCATTGCACCAACCAAGCCCTTCAATGTCATTAGTATCGACGTGGTGGGTCCCCTCCCCACTGGTCTACATGGTCACAAGTATATTATTCTTGCCATAGACCATCTGACTAAGTGGGTTGAGGCGATCTCAGTTCCTGCAGCCACGGCTAAGGCTACCGCCTTGTTCCTTGTTCGCTCCATTTTCACCCAGCATGGGTGCCCCCAGACCTTGCTCTCAGACAATGGTTTGAACTTCACCTCCCAGGTAGTACAGGAATTAACTTCACTATTTGGAACCACCCAGAGTTTTGCTGCTCCCTACCACCCTTCTACTAATGGGGCGGTAGAATAAGCTAACAGAACTCTTGTCTCCATCCTGCGGAAGTTGGCCGCCTCAGATCCTGCCCACTGGAACCATTATTTGCCCAGCGCCCTGCTTGCTTACCAGGTAAGCTATCACCATGTTATCAAAATGTCCCCATTTGAAGCCCTGTATGGGCGGGCCCCATGACTACCCAGTAGCATCCAGCCCCTGTTTGAAGCCTCCACTCCCAAGAATACCAATTTAAATATGAGGGCTCTTGCCAATGAAATTGTCCAGCTCCAAGCCCAAGCCACTCAAGGCATTGTTATCACCACTGGAAGAGAGACATCCCAATCAAATCTTGGACGACCCTCCTTACCAGAATTTCACCTAGAAGACCTCATTCTCTTTTATCATCATCAACCTGGAGGCTGACAGAACAAGCTTGATGTACTGTGGTCTGGGCCCTATAAACTTATATACAAGGTGAAGTCTGAGTACTCTATTGCTGACATCAATCAAGGGACTGTTTTAAACCAAGTGCATGGTCAGTTCCTCCAGCTGTACTCCCCCTCTGACAGGATCTTGAAGGGGGCCTTGTCAGGATTTGAGATAAAAATTGTTTTAAATTCCTGTCTTCCAAATCTGGATGTGCCAAATTGGTCATCAAACCCTGCCAAGAAAAATCTTTCAGGATCATCCTCACCTAGTCCTGAGTCACGTGGAGCGGGCTTTCCACCTTCTCAGTCAGGTGAGTGACGCCATCCATTGAGGACGCCCTTGAGGAGGCCATTCTGGAAGGTTAGTAAGATCCTGATCAGATGAGGCTCTGAAGATTCCTGAAGGCACCAAGTCCTGATACACCCTATAGATATCAAAGCATATTAATTTAAAAAATTATTTGGTAAACTAACCCATATTTTCCCATTTCCTCTTTGGTGCTCTTTTCTGATTTTCCAGCTTCGAGCCACCACAAACCCCAGCGCCAGTCCAAGGAACTGTAGTGCTGAACCCCTGAACATAGTTCCTCTGAAACTTGGGCCAACTGATTTCTGATTCACTTCACCTTAGGGAATTTTCCCCCAGCGGAGTACACTTGTCAATACTCAACGCTGCTTGGGACGACCTTCAGCATATGGCGTTCTTCCTCTTCCTCCTCGCTACCACCTTCTCAGAGTGCAGCCCCATGACCTTCTGTCATGCCAGGCTGATCAATTTACTTGTAATGATATTAGTCCTGGGATCCAGTTTTACCCCATCAGGGTATATAACCCGCTGTCATATTCAGGATTCTTGGTCTGGCATCCTTGATTTCCTGATTTTCTCCTTGTCCTTGACAGGAGACTCTTGCCATAAATGTTTATTTTGCAGCTTGATTAGGAGTACTTATTTCTATTAGCCCTTGTTAATTTGCTCATAGCCTCTTGGCTGTAAGTTATTCCTAATTCTTCCCTTGGAAAGCTTATCTCATTAATTTCAAGATTAATTTCACCAAAATGGAGCCTAATGGATTTTAAAGTGCATAATGTCAACTTCTATATAAGTCTGACATCCCCCTCACATCCAGCTTATATGTCAAATTATGAATCTCGCTACCAGCAGCTCCTCAATAGTCTGTCTGATCCAGACCTCCGTCTCTTCCATCAGATGAGTCAGGATGCTTGACGGAACCTCTTTTATGGTCCTTCCAGGACTCATACGCCTAGTCTGGTGCAAGTGGCTAGTCCTTCCATTGAATTACCAGAAATGGTAACTAATCTATCAGGGACTGGAATATCTTTAACCCAGTCTGGCATAGCAACTCGTGAACTTGCCATACCTGAGCTAAGAGTCCAGTATAAGAAGGGAAGGATGTGGATGAAAAATATAATAGCTGTGAATAAGGGTCTGTTGGGCCCATTATAGGTTGTAGAGCTTCATCTAGACCAACCCCTGTTAGGTTAAGATACCAGTGACAGTGGGTAATTGTGAAATTGAGTTAGAGGATTATTTAGATGTTCAGAGTTGTTTAATTAATATATGCTTGAAAATAAAGATCCTTTTACTTTACTAAGGATCAAAAGCAGGTAAATCAATTAAGTTTTTAGAAGCATCTTAACTTTATTGACTGCAAGAATGATTTTTGAAAAATTCAGCTTATATACACTTTTCAGACTAATTGAACTAACTTTGGGGCTTACTTGATTCTTATCTAGCTTTAGATTTTTTAGGCTCTTTCTGTCTTAGATAACCAAAGCTTAGACTAGTAGTCAGCTGCCTAGTTAGGACTACTAAGATTTAGCCCTAGGTGTTCTGATGTTCAATTCAGATTTGATAGGCTTGAATCAACTCATATGACTCATTATTCGTCTGCTATGTGATTTTGCTATCATCTTTGATTGTTTAAGCTGATTACATATTTCATATATTCTACTAATAAAAACTGATATATCAGGGATATCTTTCATGTCAGGCTTTGCCATGACATTATCCCCCACCAAGGCTGAAGCCATCTGCAATTTTCTTTTTTCCAACCTTGAAGTAGATTTTTTGCATTTTTAAGGTTTTCTTCTGGTTCCCAAGTACTTCCTTCAACAGGGTACCATACCCATTTTACCAGGTACTGAATCTTCCCGTAATGCTTCCTACTCTTAAGGTTTGCTTCTACTTAATACTCTGGAGTCTCTCCTTTAATCAATGGAGGGGCAGCTGTTCTGATCTGTTGATGGGGTAGAGAGATATCATCTTTCTTGTGTAAAGGGATCAGTAAAATACATTGTGGATTTTCCATTCCTTGGGTAATGCTATTTGATATCCTACCTTACCTATAATTTTTCTACCATAAAAGGTCCTATGCGTTGGTGTGCTAATTTGTGTGATGGAACACTTATAGGTACATTTCTTGCATCTAGGTAAACTTAATCTCCAATTTCTAGGATCTTCCCAGGTACTCTTTTCTTATCAGTTAATCCTTATATGTCCTGATTGCTTTTTTAGATTTGCAATGCACAAGGCATGAGTTTGTTGAATATCTTTAATAAAGTCTATACCTGATGGGTTTTCTGAGATTTCAGTGAAGTTGGGTCCCCAATTCACATCATAACCATAATTTGCCTTAAAGGGTGACATTCCTATAGAAGCATGGTCCAAGTTATTATAGCAGAACTGGGCCATTGTTAGAAGCTCTTCCCAATTATTTTGTTTGGAATTCACATAGCATCTTAGATAATGCTATAATACTTGATTTACGCTTTCTGTCTGTCCATCAGTTGAGGATGATATGAAGTGGATAGACATCTTTTAATACCTAAGTCCTTCATTACTTGATTCCATAAATTCGATGTAAACTGAGCGCCACAATCTGTTATCACTTCTTTGGGAATGCCGTGTAAAAGAAAGACATTTTTTATAAATAGTTGGGCTGTTTCCTTAGCTGTTACAGATATTTTAGTAGGTATGAAGTGAGCTATCTTTGTAAATCTATCAACAACTACTAAAATTTGCATTGTAACCATTTGAATTTGGTAACTCAACTATAGAACTAAGGAAACTGATTTCCATGGTTTTGTTGTCATACTTAGATGTTCCAGTAAGCCCTGTGGCTGTCATCTTCTAGCCTTTGTACAACAACAGGTCTCACAACCAGCTAGGTATTTGATCACATCTTTTATCAAACTAGGCCAACGGTATGTTCTCTGAATAAGTGAAAGCATTTTATTTCTTCTAGGGTAACCTGCCATGCTTGTGTCATGGTATTCACGTAATATAGTTAGACGTTGAGGACCTTCAGATATATAAAGACACTGTTGCCAAATTAGAAGATATCCTTTAAGTGAATAGCCCTTTTGGTACTAAATGCTATTAATGTTATTCTTTAAATCAGATACGATTTTCTGGAAAAAAGTGTCTTTTCCCTAGCTTTGATCAAATCGTCCTCCCATTTTACTAGGACAAGGTGAGAAAGTTGATCTAATTTTATGTTTGTTTTTAGTAAGTCTTAAGTATTGTAGTCTTCTATCTTCCCTTCGTCTGGGATAATATATGATCTTCTACTTAAAGCATCTGGGACTACATTAATTATTCCTGGTTTATAACCAATTTCTAGCTCATAGTCAGCTAAAGTGAGAGCCCATCTGGATTGACGTTAATTTAGTTGCTGAGGGAGAAGAAGTAAGTTAAGTTTTTATAATAAGTCAGAATGGTAACTGGATGTTTAGCCCCGCATAGGTATCTTCTCCAATGCTTCAAGGTCTGAACAATGGCTAACATCTCTTTATCATAAATGGGGTAATTACATTCATCTGGGATAAACTTCTTTGAGTAGTAGGCTATAGGGTGGAGCCTATTATTATCCCCCTCCTATAGTAAAACACCTCTAAGTGCAAATCCCAAGGCATCAGTTTCAACCGCAAATGGCCTCTCATAATCTGGCATTGCTAAAACTGGTGCTTTAGTAAACGCTTTCTTTAAGTCATTAAAGGATTTTTCTGCCTTTGATGACCATTTAAAATTTACATCATCAGAGGTGAGTTGCGTTAAAGGTAATGCAACTGTTAAATAAAAATTTTAGATAAAATCTCTGCAAAAGTTTGCTAAACCTAGGAAGCTTCTCACCTCCTTTCTGCTAGTTGGTGTAGGCCAAGAAGTAATAGCATCAACTTTACTTGGTGCCATTGCAAACCCATACTTGCCTACAACATAACCAAGGAACTCTACTTCTTGTGCAAACTCACATTTTGATAATTTAACATGCAAATTAATTTTTTTGAAATTCTCAAATACTAGTTGAAGATGATTGAAATGATCCTATTTGGACTTACTGTATACTAAGATATCATCTAGGTAAGCAACACAAAATTGGTCCATGTAGCCTCCTAGTACAGTCTTTATCATCTGTTGGAATGTGCTAGGTGCATTGCATAAACCAAATGGCATTACAAGATATTCATACAGGCCAAATCTTGTTTTAAAGGCAGTTTTCCACTCATCTCCTTCTTTGATTCATATTTGATTAAATGTATCTCTAAGATCAATTTTTGAAAATATTGTTGCCCCAGAAAATTGGTCATTGAGGTGGTCTGCATCAGGTAAGGGATACCTATCTTTTATAGTGATATCATTAAGCTTCTGGTAATTGACACATGGACGTAAACCTCCATCTTTCTTACTCACAAATAAAAGTGGTGATGATCATGGGGATCGTGAAACTCTAATAAAACCTTTTCTTGGCATGATGTTTAAGTAATCTTGTAAAGCTTTTTTGTTCCCGTTGATTACAGCTGTAGATTGGGCCATGAGTAGGCTGTTTACCTGGAACCAATTTTATTGCATGATCAAATAGGCTATGCTGGGGTAGTTGATTGGCTTCCTCTTTGCTGAAAACTGAAGCCCATTGCCTTAAGTACTTAGGAATAGTTGCTTTACAGGCCTCCATTCTATAATTGGAGTATCAGCAATTAACAGCCCAGAGCATCTTGCTTTAATCAAAGGCCAAACTTCATTTTTCCCATTAAAGCTAACAACAACGGCATGATTCTCATACTGGTATTGAAGTTTCATCTGACACGTCCAGTTATATCCAAGTATTACTGGTTGAATAGTTTCCTTAAGCACCCAAAACTCAACATCTGAGGTATAGGAACCAATATGAAGCCTAATGGGCTGATCATAACGATAGGTGTTGATAATCTCCCCATTTCCAAGAGTTACATCAAGAGATTTGATTCCTTTTGTACATTTTAAACTTTTTTAGTAATTTCTCAGAGATGAAATTTCTAGATGCGCCTGTATCTATTAAAGCCTCTGTATATTCTTTATATTCATCATGGCTTAGAGCTACATATAAAATAGGACAAGGCTGAACATTGTTTTTTTTGGAGATTTAGCAGAATCTGTTTTTACTGAGCATCCATTTGCATAATGACCAGGCTTGTGGGAATTATAACATAGCTTTTCTTTGGTCCAACTTTGGTGATAGTTAGTTCTGATAAGTTTCTTTTCCTTAATTTTTGTTTGAATTAGTAGGTGCTTTAATCATCAGATTTTTTGTGGTCTCAATTAAATCCTGAAGAGGCATAGTGATTGTATGATGTCTAACCAATTCTGTCCAAAAGTCATTTAAGCCTTGGCGAAAGAGAAGTGAACCCATCTCAGAATCTAAATCAGCTTTATGAAACGCATCAAAATTTTGTTTGTATAATCCTCCATAGCTTGATCTTCCTGACTTAGCTTCAATAGAGCTATAAGTGCTTGTAATCTTGATCCAGCTGGTATTGCAGCAGCTAAAATTCGACTTTTAAAAGACTCATAATCAGTGCATAGACTTTCATCTTCTTCAAGAGCCTTTACAAACCTACTAAGTGCATCCCCAGTGAGTTGGGAACCTATTGCCATCACTTTTCATGCATCATTATGATAAGTGTTGGGGTAGATTTTAAATTGTGCACTTAATAAAGCCAGTCCTTCCTTTATAGTTGAGAGTGTCAATTTTTCAGAAAAGTTTACTGTTGAGCTAAAGGGAATATCATGATTAGCTACTGTCACAGTCTGCACTTGGCTGGTCTAACTAGCCCCTTGATAGATTGACTGATTGAGACTCAGAAAAATTTAAGCGCGCCTTAATTCTGCTATAGGCCTTAACAATATATATACAGTTATTGCGCCTAGTAGCATAAGGAAAAGGGGTAATATTTTGTTTGGTTGGCAGTCAATTTGTCAGGGACTGGAATATCTTTAACCCAGTCAGCATAGCAACTCGTGAACAAGCCATGCCTGAGCCAAGAGTCCAGTATAACAAGGGAATGATGCAGATGAAAAATATGGTAGCCGTGAATAAGGATCTGTTGGGCCCTATTATAGGTTGTAGAGCTTCATTTAGACCAACCCCTGTTAGGTCCAAGATACCAGTGACAGTGGGTAATTGTAAAATGAGTTAGAGGATTATTTAGATGTTCAGAGTTGTTTAATTGATATATGCTTGAAAATAAAGATCCTTTTACTTTACTAAGGATCAAAAGCAGGTAAATCAAATAAGTATTTAGAAGCATCTTAACTTTATTGACTGCAAGGAATGATTTTAGAGATATTCAGCTTATATACACTTTTCAGACTAATTGAACTAGCTTTAGGGCCTAATTAATAATTATTTAGCTTTAGATTATTTAGGCTCTTTCTGTCTTAGATAACCAAAGCTTAGACTAGTAGTCAACTGCCTAGTTAGGACTATCAAGACCTGGCCCCAGGTGCTGTGATGTTCGATTCAGATTCAATAGGCTTGGATTGACTCATCTGACTCATTATTTGTCTGCTATGTGATTTTGCTATCATCTTTGATTATTTAAGCTGATTACATATATCATATATCTACTAATAAAAACTGATATATCAGGGATATCTTTCATGTCAGGCTTTTGCCTTTCATAATTTTCTCCAAAACCAGGCTGGCCATCATTTCAAAAAACTCTTGGCTGACTCTTCCCTGATGTAGGTTCCACCACCAAATATAAAATCGTGGCAACGCAGCCTTCCTCCCATATTATAATTCAAACGGCGTCTTACCCATCGCCATATGATGACTAATGTTGTAGATGAACGTCACTGATCTCAGGTATGTTCCCCACGTGGAAGTTCTCTCTGCAACTAGCTTCTTTAGTGTTGCGGCCAACGTTCCATTGACCCATTCTACCAGTCCGTTTGTCTCCAGCCAGTATGGTACTGACACAACTCCTCGGATCCCCATTATTTTGTTTAGCCTCAGGATCACATGTGATGTGAAGTTAGTCCTTGTTGCTCAGTAGGACTTGCAGACATCCATGCCAGTATACTACTTGATCCAGGATAAATCTCGCAGTACTGGTAGCATCTACTCTGGTTAGGGCTTTTGTTTTGACCCATCTCATCAGATGGTCGATGGCAACTATGATGTACTTGACTCCCCCTGTACTCATCGCCAGCAGTCCTATCACATCAATGGACACCATGTGCCAGAAAAATCCAGGGTGTACCAGTTGGTATCCAGTTGTGTTCTTGTGTGGTTTGTGCAGCTGGCACTCCATGCAACAAGCCAGATGATCTGTGAAATCATAGTTGATCATTTTTCAGTAATAATACTGGTGAATGTGGTCAGTTGTTTTCCTCAGGCCTCCGTACCTGACACCCTTATGAGCTGCTTGTACTATCGCTGCTCTTTTTGACAATTTTGGGAATAATAGCCACTTCCCGTTGATTGTCTTGAATACTTGTCCATCCATAGTCTTGGTGTTTTCCATCACTTATTGAAGTGCACCTTGGATTTCTCGAAGCTCATCCCCAATTCTTCCTTTGACCATTCTAGGAATAGCTCATCCACCTGCGGGTATACCAACTGGACCATTGGCAACTGTGATAAGACATCCGCGTTCTGATGAGAAGCCCCCACTTGGTGGACTATCTCATAATCATAAGCCTGAAACTTAAGTGCCCATTGGGCCAGTCATCCTTCTGGTTCCCTTAGATTGTGAAGCCAACACAGCAAAGAGTGGTCCATCACCACCTTAAAGTGCATTCCATGGACATACGCCTGAAGCTGCTTTCATGCATATATGACTGCAAGGCATTCCCACTCAGTCATGGTGTAGTTCCTCTCAGCAGCTGAGAATGTCCAGCTCACATATGCCACCAGTTGCCCATCCCCAAGCTTATCTACTTGGCTCAGTATGGCGCCAATCGCTGTCAACAAAGCATCAGTTTGAATGATAAACTCCCGACCAAAATTTAGATATTTCAGATTTGGCGAATCTATCAAATACCAGCTTAACTCATCAAAGGAAACCTTGGCCTCTTCATTCCATAAAAATCCTTTTTTTGGATCCTTTAATAAAAGAAAAAAAAGGCTTGGCTATTTGGGCAAAGTCCCAAATAAATCTTCTATAGTATCTGACCATCCCAAGGAATACTTGGATATCTCAGACACTCTTTGGTACAGCCATATGCTCTATAGCTGCTATCTTCTGGGTTTGCGGCTGCAATCCACTTAAGTTAATCACAAATCACAGGTATTCCAACTCTTTCTTGAAGAAGTGGCACTTCTTTGGTTTGATCTTCAGGTTAGCCACGGACAGTCTCTTAAAACTTCTTCCAAGTGGTGCAGGTGATCAGTAAACGTTTTACTGAAAACATTGATATTGTCCATATATACCAGGGCGCACAACAACTTCAGGTCGCTTAATATCATGTCCATGGCCCTCTGGAATGTTGCAGGTGCATTGCAGAGACCATGGGGCATCCTCGTCAGCTGGTATACCCTCTGCACATTAATAATCACGCATTTTTCTTGGTCTTCTTCTAGCAAGTCAATCTGCCAATAAACTGAGATCAGATCCATCGTGGAAAAATACTTCACTTCTAATTGATCCAGCACATCATCAATCCTCAGTAGGGGATACAAATTCTTCTTTATAATTTTGTTCAGCCTCCAGTAGTCAATCACCACCCGGTTCAATCCATCCTTCTTCTTCACAATCAGAATTGACTTGCCCAGGGACTTGACGATGAAACTAGAAGCCCATGCTTCACTAGTTTGCTGATCTCATCCTCCACTACCACTTTGGCAGCTTTTGACCTTCAGATTGGTCTCATCCTTAATGGTAGATTTTTCTTGGTGTTGACCTTGTGAATTACATCTTGTGCACATCCCAAATCATGGTTGTCCTGAGCAAACACTTCCCAATATTTCTTAGATAGTTTGAGCACCTCCTCCTGCTGGCCTTCTGGAAGATCAGCAAGCTGCTTTTTATCAACCAATAGGTTGATGCTTTCAACTACCCCAGCTGGTAATCCCATTTCATTGAGAGACCCAAATTTGTGGAATTGTCTCAATTCAGCTGTCAGGATCAAATGAATAAATGTGATGATCTTATTTCTCTTTATCTTCATTGGTTTTTCTCTCAAATTTTCCAAGAGAACTCATATTTCTCCCTGGCCCAGCATTATTATCCTGGGAGCCACCCATGGCTCCACTCTGGAATTCTTCCAGGGGTTTCTGACCTCCCCATACAACAACTTCAGAATCTCCAAAGTCAACCCTGTGTCAACTATTATCTGCGATCCGACCAGTATGGTCCTTTCTTTCTTGATCCTTAATTGAATTCCCTGGTTTTCTAGGATTTCTGCCGGCATCTCGCGTCACTTCCTACCAACTAATTGGTATTGAATTGGTATAAAGCTGTCATTGTTTATCATATTAATGAAGCTGTTTCTCCAATTCAATGGAGCTTCGCCATCCTTCTGGTATACCATTGGTAATGTCTGATCCAGGATGGTCAACGTATTATCCTCAAAGTTACATTTAACTCCATATTTTCATAGGAACTCCATTCCAATCAGGATATCATAGTTTTGGTTCACCAAAACTATTGCTGGCGCAGATACCACCAATGACCCAAATCATAGTGCAGTGCACTATATGCTCCACAGGAAATGGTGGTGTTTGGCCCAGATGTTCCATATTCACCTTGTGTTCCAAGTCCAGCAAGATCTTCATCCTCTTCACCAGCTTGATTGACACAATATTGATGGACACTCCACTGTTGACAAGTGCCCTCACCCTTACTCAATTCACTTGAATATCTATATACATACACTCAGAGTATTGTAATATAGTATTTACTGAGTGAATGGCAACATTATTAGCTGAATCTAGGGTGTGAATAAACTCTGCCAATAATTCAGGAAATGATTCCTTTATTGCGCTGATGGGGATAGACAGATTGGCCTCATCTAAACAACTGTCTGATAACTCATCAGGATCCTTGGCAGTTCGAATTTTCTCCACTAGTTTTCAGGCGTACAGCTGGGCAACTTCCTGAATTATCTCAGGGTCGATCTTCTTCACCCCAGCTCTGAGCATGACATTCACATCCATATTGACCACGTGGTATAGCTGATCCTGCTCGTCGCCTATGAACAGATCACTAATATCTATTTTTTCATTCAGATATTGGGAGAAACAGGTTTCTCCGCCGCACTATAATGTTCCTTGTCTAGGCAGTGGGCCCTTTTCCCAAATCCTTGGCGGCTGCTGTCTCCTTGGCCTGGATCACATTAATCTGATTCTTCAGTTTTTTGCAGTGTACAGTGAAATGTCCTTTCCTGCCACACTGATAGCAGACCTTTTCTTTCTTGCTTAACCATATGAATTCTTTGGGCTTATTTCCTGGCACAGTTCAATTAGTAGCCTCTTTTGCTCCTTCATTTCCCTTCTTGGGATTCAGATTTCATACCATATTTTATTTGAAGCTTCTATTTGGGGCATCAAACGTCGCTCCCAAAATCTTCAGATTGTCTACCATTTGCAAGGTAGTTATCTCCATTGTGAATATGGAAGACATCATTTGATGCAAATTGCAATGGGGTTGAAGGGCCGCTTGCAAAGCGATTCTAGCATCAAAGTTGTATAACACTTTCGCTCTAGCCAGGATCTGCAACTCCTGGTAAAATCGATCTGCAAAGCTAGCAAGAGACTCATATTTATGGAATTGAATTCCCATAAATTCTTGCTTGCATTTTGACATGCAGGTTAGACTCCTGAACTCCTTCATTATGGCCGCCTTTGCCTCAGCATATGACCAGCTGTCCCCCTCCAGGTGAGGTAACACTAGGTTTTGACAGTCAGTGTCCAGGCAGTTCATGACTGTCAACACCTTTTGATGATCCCCATATCCATTCATAGTCATGTCAAACAGTCAGAAAAATGCTGGGGCGTTATCCTAATGAAATGTAGGCAATTTTGGCATTGCTCTAAATTCCTCTGAGTCATTTTGGGCTGATTCTCTTGGTTTGGCTACTCAGCTAATTTGTAAAGTGACTTCAGGCATCATCTGTAAAAATGGAATTAAAGGTGGGTAGCATATTTCTTGGGGTATTTGACTTCCCAAGTTTTGTGTGAGGACTTCTCTCTTTGGCATCGCTGGCCATATCAGGCTCATAAGCACATCTGTGAGCTTTCATTTCCTCCACTTCTTTGACCAATTTCTTGATATCCACACTGAACTTTTTTAAAATGAACGCAATCCGCTTCTCACTCCATTTTTAGGAATAAGACCTCTCAAATGAGGTCTCCTTCTTTCTTCTTCAACGAGTTTACTTTGCTGAGCAACACATTCCCAAAGTTGGCTACATTTTTACTCCTTAATCTACCTTGGCGACTCATTCTTTAAGACCATAAACTCCCAATGGTTCACTGAATTTAAGGCATTCTGATTTACAGTGGCAATCTCAGTCCACAGCTTGCACATTTCTTCTTTAAACAACATTATAATAGATTTTTACTCAACTAACCCTGTAGTGAGCGCCAACTTGAAAAATTTACTCTTGGTAAATATTGGCTGTCAACCCAGTAACATTTTTACTGCACAGGTTCAATTTCTTTATGCACTTTGTCACGTTGTATAGAATGTATTAATTGATAATAGTATGGAGACTATTATCTATAGTTGAGATTGAACTATTATTAGGCCCAACACTTCAGCCAGTACTTCTGATTAAATACTCTGTAAGTCATACTCATAGGGAATTGTTCCCTATATTCTTGTCCACCTGATCTTTGTTAAGATACCCCAATGACAGTCTCTCTCAGCCCAACGCACAGTCAGCAGCTATCCCTGATTTTGGTTACTTTGTCTCTAGATCCCCGCTTGGATCTCTACTCTTCTCTCTGAGAGTCTACCAGAATAATTGCCTTCTGCAATAATATCCTTGAGATGGAACTTTGCACTGGATGCTGATAGTCTAACTATACACCAAATTGATAATATCAATGTAAAGTACTTGTTATCTTCAAACTAAGTTTTCTAATCTGAGTTTTTTATTATAGTAAATCATAGGGAATTATATAGTAGGGGATTCAGCTGTCTAACCCTTGGTTGACACCTCTTTGATGAAATGGCAGCTGTTGCCATTGAATCTCCCCTCCTCATCTCAGCAGCAATGGTCTTCCCCATCCTGACTAGGATTCTGTCATTGGACATCCTTGAGGCCTCAAATGGAAATAGTTGGAAAACATGTCCCTAACACTTTCCTCTCAATCCAAGTGAACCAAACATAATTGGTTAGCAACCTGCTTAGGTAATGGGACTTATTACTCATTATGGCAGGTCACTTCACCAACTGATAAATTCACTAGTTACAGGTGGCATCACTCGCCTCACAACTCATTATTTATTCCCAATCAGTTGGTGATGAAACCCAACTGATCCCAATTGGTACACCTGATAGTTAATCACTATCAGATGCCCCTATTTCATCAGCCACTCTGCTCAATGAGATCTTAGGTATTCATCCAGATTGATCCCTAATGGATATGACTAGGTGAATATCCCAAATTCCCCCAAACATAGTTCCTCCAAAACTCTGGCTAACCAATTTTCTAATTCACTTCAACTTATGAAATTTTCCCCTAGCAATACTAGGTAATCTAGCAGGCTGGGAATATGGGCAAAAATCATAACAAAGTACTTGGTTGTCCTTCTTGCTGTCAAACACTACCGCCCATTCTTATATTGGACTCACTTCAAAGTATTCACAGACCACAACTCTCTAAAGTGGTTGCAGAATTTGAAGGACCCCACGCGGAGGTTAACTCTCTGGGCTCTGAAGCTCCAGCATTATGATATAACTATTGAGCTTTGGGCAGGAATGCACTACATGAATGTAGATGGGTTAACATGGCTGCCCGTTCTTCACTTAGATAATAGTGAAGCTGAGAGGCTACATAATCTCCTTATAACTCCAGATGCATGGGCTGATGAAGATTTACCTTATACAAAAAATGCTCGCTCAACACTCCCACAACACCAAGGTAGAAAATGTAAAAGTTGAATAAGAAGGTAGGAGTAAATTGGTTACCCTATCTTTGGCTGTCAGAGAGAGTTCCTGTTATCTTGGAGTCCCACACTATCATGTGGCATGGCGGAGTATGCAAAACTTATGAGTAGTTGAAATAGTGGTACTACTGGGAGGGCATCTTGGAAACTATAGCTGAAGTCTTGGATGCATATCTGACCTATAAGAAACAATCCAGCTCCAAGGCCCAATATCTATATCAACCTAAGATGCCGCAACAACCCTTCCACACCATAAGTTTGGATGTGGTAGGTCCTCTCACTCAGACCACATGTGGCAATTGCTATATCTTAGTTGGTATTGATCATTTCACAAAAAAGTTGTAGCTGTAGCTCTTCCCTCTCAGACTGCTAAAGCCACAGCCAACTTCTTACTCCAATACATTTTCACCCAGCATGGATGTCCCCGCCTCCTCCTATGTGATAATGGAAAAAATATTACCTCAAGAGTGGTAAAGCTCCTTGACATCTCCATGGGAGCACAACAACTCTTATTGGCCCCTTATAAACCATCCACAAATGGTGCTGTAGAAAGAGTTAATGGAACCCTAGTTTCCATGCTCTGAAAAATGGCCAATTCAGACCCTCTCCGCTGGAGTCTTTATTTATCCAGTGCCCTCATAGCCTATAAAATTAGTTATCATTGCATCCTAAAGATGTCCCCTTTCCACGTATTGTATGGCTGAGAACCTGAGGTATCAGCTCTACTAGCAAAAAATATTTTCAATATTAGAACTAACCCAGAGAAAGCCATGAAAAAGTTGGCCCAACACATCATTCAACTACAAGCAGAAGCTATGACTAACTTAGCCAAAGTGGTCACAAAAGAATCATAAGCTGCTAATGAGCTCCATGTCCCTCTTCTTTCCTACCAAGTAGCTGACTTGATATTATATTATCACAACTGCATCGCTCCTAGAAGTGAAAAGCTTGGTTCAATATAGGAAGGGCCATTTTCAGTCACTTACAAGCAAGGGGATGAGTACTCTATCAAATCCCTCACTTCTAAAGCCACCATTAATTGGGTACATGGCCGCTTCCTACAGCCTTATTCTCCCCTCCCAACATTCTTGAGGGGGGCAATGTCAGACATTTGCTCTCCAGGATTTGTAATAAGAATGTTTTCTAGCAAAATCAGCCAAAAAGGGAAATGTCAGACATTTACAAGTCCCTGATAATAATGAGATCAATTTAATTTTAAATGATAATTTTGTCAGCCAAAAGACCCTGGCCAATTCTCAGTGGAACCCTCCAAATTGGGCAACACTATTACAATGACTAACTGGGCAAATAGTGAAAAGTTGGGAAGTCAAATTTCTCTAGCTCCATGGGTAAACCAGGGAAGTCCATCAAAGGTTTCTGCCACAGGTATGACTAATTTAAAGTCAGCACCAAAGTGGGGACTACCCAAATTATATGCTTGATGGGGTCCCCAGGGTGCAATAAATTTTGCTATTGAAATTGACTAAAATTTATTAAATTGTTAACCCACGGGTATGTATTGCCAACAATTAACTCCCATCAGTTGTTTAGCCATAGTGAAGCGAGTTTTAATGCTTTGACAGGCTAAAATCCCATATTACTAAATTCAGAAATTCTCAAGCCATATGAACGTTGAGCCTCGATGTTTTGTATACCTTTATCAATTTATTAAGTGGGGATTTTTTCCTCTATTAACCTTCCATGCAGCATCTAATAAAAACTATAGATTTAGACTTTTTATTATTATCTAGTTTCCTATTATCTGCCTATCAGTAGTAAGAAAAAGCCCCTGGTTTACATTGTTGGATTTGAAGCAGAAAGCTCAGAGAGCCTTTTTCCAAGCCAAAATCCAACACGCCAATATAATTATGATCCATACCTTAAATTGGGATCAAATCTTTTTATCCATTTTGCTCAAATTTTAAATCTAAACCAGAATCCCAACACAGAGAATAATAGCTACATAACCACCATAACCATCAGCCCTACAAGCAACAAATAATGGCCCCTGAGGGGCCAGAAGATTTGGGTACAGGTGACTCTTCAGGCACAATGGAGGGGCAAGGATTTGCCACTGGACCACTAGTGATAGATTGATTGGCAAGGTCATGAAAGCTTGCCCAAGGGGAGATAAGATCTCCACAATCATTGGCATATTTTGATGTAAGAGAGCGCATGCAAACTGGGATATCCTCAATAGGTCACACATGCAATACCCCATTTAATGAAGGTGGGGGAACAGAATGGTGAGATCACTACTAGGGCCCAATCATGACGCACCCTGATAAACATGGTTTGGGTTGCTGAGGTGGAAAATGCTTGACAAATTTAATAAAAGTAAATTTTTTGGTTGGAAATGGGCTGTTTATTGGTAAACAAAAAGGAAAGAATTGACCAACAACTGTACCAGTGAGGGATAGTTGTTTTAAAGCCTAGAGGCTTGAGGAATAGGTGAGGATACATAATATAAGGGAATGCAAACTTAACTAAATTTGGCAGAATGAGATCTTACAACTAATTTGATACCAAATTACCTTTTCTAGCCATCTGACTCCTATTTAAAATTGTCATTAAATTGTTCCTCCTACCATGATTTTGCCTGGCTCAGTGTTACCTCATTCAATGGGCGACTGGTTGCACCTATAGCTAGGCCACAGGGGCCCTTCCCCACTGGGCATCAAATAGATTTAATACATTTAGATTCACTGAAGTCAGACAACTCAATTTATCAGGATTTTTATCTTATCATTAAAGCCAAAGAGTATTGCTGTAGTTAGATCTCCCAATTGATTGAGATTATTTGCAAATTTGGTGGACCCTGACATTGGTGCTAGGATTATGTTCTTAACATTGCCCTTTGGCTGGCATCCTCTCACCACCACCTCTATGAACATTCCCTATTCTGCTGTATAATCTTGCTGATGGTTAAGTAGGGAGGGAAAGGAGGTGTCAGGAAAGTGGCAAGTTAAATTTAGACTGACCTTCCAATCTGGATGCTCAAACACCCAAATGGAATTCCTGAATACCAGAGAAAATACTGCTTGAATGATGTTAAATTGAGCGGTAAGTGATTTCACCAGAAAGTGCCAATAGGTCACAAATGTAAATGGAAACCTGGCAATCAACTGGACTATCATGTCCCCAGGGCTTAGAGGTTTTGGAGCTGAAAATAAGGAGATTGGAATCAAGGGTTTGAATTTCATCATGGAACAAAATTAAATTTGAGGTATGGAATTTTTTGAGATTATAAAGATACAAAATCAACTACCAAATTTCTCAGTGTATTATGACTGTTTAAATAGAAGATTTATTTTGGGGAATAGCTTAGTAAAAATTAGGATAAGGGCCCTTGAAGATTTGCCTAATCCAAAAAATTCAAATGAGGGGAAAAATGAATTAATTTAAACTGACTGAAAATATTTGCAGCAGGCCAAGTCAATGTTAGCTCATCACAGATATGTAAGTCCCAGAGAATATCCCCTGGCCATTGATTGGGCCCTTTTCCCCATTCCTGAGTAAGAAGGTATCAAAGAGGGTGGCTGTACCCCTCATTATCCAGGGTGACCTTACCCACATGGTAGATGAGCGCTGGGTAACAGCTCTTCCACTTTGAATTCTTCCCCTGGTTTCCACACTCACCTCAGCAGAACTGGTACAGTTAATTGGAGAAATCTGCACTGAAATCACCAAAATAAAACTGATCAACCCAAAATTGAGTGGGAGTCAGCCTGATAGTCAGATTTCATGTAGTCAGAAAGGGATGAAGTCTGCCCCATCAGCCAGAATCACTGACAGTTACAATTTGGATAAAACTATGATCAAAAAAATTAACCCCCCTCAAAATTGTTGAGGATTATCCCCAATGGGCAGGTAATAGCATCAGACACCATTGATGAGGGTTTGAAGCTTCCTTCCAGAAAATCAGGCATTGCAGCTGATGCAACACTCTTGACTGTACAAACAACCCAGAAACTGGGCATGGGTGGGTTAGGCATTCTGAATCTGTTCCCAATCAAATGGGACCACCCCTATGTGGGGTGGCCTTGGGGGATTCCCGCTGCTTGTTGGGCCAAACGCTGTCATGCCAACTATCAGAAATGTATCTGAGCCTTGGTTCAGATATTTGAGGTTAAAACTGACAGTGACTCAGCCTGCCGCCAAATTCTTTGATGTCAGTTCCCAGTTAACTTATCTGTTCCCCATTCCCAAACAATTTACCAGTTAGGTCAAATTTGAGGGACCCAATCCCAACTAGTTTTCTCTAAATTGACCACTATTTAATCAGTCACATCATACTGAGAAAATTGTTAGTCATATTTTCTTTCTTAAATTTTCCATTAAAAACCTTTCCTAAAATCTAGTTTTTTATGTTGAAAAATAAACTGCCTTTTCTGTCAACTCTCACACTCCCTTGGGGTTAATAGCCATACTTGTCTGGTATTTTATTATGTGTTTGTATGAGACTCTGGCTCACTGGCAGTTATTGGAAAAATTACTTTCCACTTCCATATCTATCATACCAGCAGCAGTGCCTTTGGCATTCTGGTTTGCCGTTTGGGTGCTTTGGCACCTAGGCTGGCAGGCCAGTCTAATTCTTACTTGCTGTTTGCCTGACAGGACTTCCAAATTTTTAATTTTCTTTAGTTTGATGACTAGAGCAACAGCATCTCATCTGACAGTCAACAGGAACTCCCAAGGCTATCTCACATAGGGGCAGTCCCATGAAATCAGGAATAGGTTTATGATGATCAACCTATCTGCACCCAATCACTCTGGCATTTGTTGGACCAGATGGGAACTGTTGGATGGGGGTTTTGATACTGATAGGAGGGTTTCAAATTGGCATCACTAGCACCAAGCTGTTCTGGCATCCATTAGACCAGATGGGAACTGTTAGATGGGGGTTTTGATACTGATGGGAGAGTTTCAAACTGACATCAGTATTTTTCAATGACCCAATGCCATCAGCAAGCTTTATTAACAATTCTACACTTGATACTTCATTATTTTAAAATTGTGCACCTTTAGACTTTGTTGCCATGAGTTTGAAGTTTTCACGTTTTGATGCTGGAGGCTCATTGCCCTCAATCTTGTTCAAACCTTTTATCCCAGCATAATGCAACTATCCAAAAGCTTGGCACAAATCCCCTTGATCTGTTGTATTAATTCATTTGAAGTTAATATGGGACTGGTGGTGGGATCCTTAAATGGTAGGCTGTTACCCATCACTTGTCCACTATATGGGCAAGGTCACCCTTTGCGATAAGAGGGACAGCTAGCCTTTTTGGACTCTTTTTTGATGGAAATAGGAATGCCACCTGGTCCAAATGGAGAGGACACTCCTTCAGACTTACAGAAGGAATCTTCAAAGGATAGGCCATCAGCCACCATTTGTCCACCACATGGGTGAGATTGGCCTGAATAACAAGGGGTTGGCTGCCTTTTCTGGGCTCCTTTTCATGCAAAAGGGAATGCCTCTTGGTCAAGGCACAGGGGATACTCCCTTGTACTTAAACTAATTGACCACATAACCACTAACTGCTTAGCCAAAACCATGAAATCTGCCCATTAATCAAACAAATAACCATCCAATATTAAAGCTGTTGAGCCTAATAGATCAAGTAAATAACCACAACTGCTTAGCAAAGCCTTTGTCCTATCAAATTGACCAAATATCCACCTATGGCTCAGTAAACCATTGCGCTTATCAAACAATGAAACCCTTTTTATACATTCATCCAAATCCGTCATCATTTTATGACATCGCACAATAATAAATTAGGTGATGTGTTAAAATGTTTCACCAGATGGTCAGATAAAAGTCATAAGTCAAAATCAAAGTTAACTGATACAAATTAATTAATTAAATTATATAGACTAGCCATTTACCCATGCTTCGCTACGGTGTCTAAAATTTCAGACGTTCAATTTATTAATTTAGATTTTATATTATAGATAAACAAAACCGCTCAGCCAAATCTAATTGCTCAATTGAATCAACCAAAAACCATCAACCACTCAGGTAAACCTAACTGAAATTATCAAAACAACTAATAACTAATCACCCTAAAAACTAAACTGTGTCCTATCGATTTGACCAAAAACCATTAACCACTCGGCCAAACAAAAGAAACCTATTGAATCAATCAAATAACACTAAGCTGCTACCCAAAACATCTCTTTATACTTAAAATCATTGAGTATGTGACATATCTTCCAACCTACTAAATCAAATTCTACTTAACCTTTTCAGTGATTTCAAAAAAATCATCCGTTTTTTTGGCCTTAAATTTGGCACGAATTTCTTGGCCGGCGTTCACTTTTTTTGTAATCATTTTGGTCCTTGCCCGTAACACAAATATCTAGTAGATTTGATCTTTGTTCGTAACATAATTTTTTGGTAAATTTGGTCCTTGTCCGTAACACGAATGTTCGACAAAATTTTGAAATAAATATATGTAAATCTCATTTTTTTGGACGCATATAAGCGTTTCTAGATTACGTCACCCCCATTTTTGGATGCATATATGCGTTGAATGATTGAAAGGGTTGGTTTCCAAAAGTATTTTATTAATTAGGTGAACCAAATTAGGCAGGTTTTTAAAATATATAAACCTAACATCCAGATACCCTTGCTTCGCTACGGTATTTAGTTTATCAGATGATAAGCTCTCATATTGTAGCCTATAGGCTGTGCCAGCACTACTCTTAAACCACTCGGACTAACAGCTCCGCTGTTGCCCTCATGGCTGGTGAGCTGATTATCCTACTTAATCTACTAAACTCTAATACTGATTTTTGTTTAGTTTCGGGTGAGCAATTTGGTGAATTACTTGATAATATTCGTCAATTCTCACCCACTCGCCCAAATAGATTAACTTGTCAGACTCGATTAACTTCAGGTGAGCAATTTGGTGAATTAACTAATATTTGCCAAATCTCACCCACTCGCCCAAATAGATTGAACCTATCAGACTCGAAAGTTTTAGATTTGATAGTATTCGGCAATTCTTATCCACTCACCCAAATAGATTGAACCTATCAGACTCGAAGGTTTCAGATGTTAGTCAGTCAGTCAGTGAAAATTTTTTAGATAAAAGTAAGAATCGATATCCCTTTTAGATTAAACGGACCAACTATGTTAGCCGGCTCGATCTCCACTGTTCCGAACCCTATTAGCTTATGACGCTGGGAGGGGCCACCTTTAGAGATGGATATTGTGGCTCGGGTCCGGTACCTTTACCTTATCGGGTTTAAAAGTTCAAATTTCAATCGCCTATGATGGACCCCGGGGTACCGGCGACCTGACTCGAGGCTTCTTAGGTAAGCCTTACTTGGTTAAGACTCCTTAAGTTGGCGGCGGGCACCCTTCGTATCCGATGCTTGCGGCTTTAATTTTACCCCCATTTTCGGGGCCGGCTGGGAAGGGTTTAACCTATCTGCAAACCGGCTTGGGTTTGAATCGTTTTGCTACTTCCCCTCCGGGGCAGTTGGTTTCGAGCTTTAGTTTAGCATCACTCACCCCCTTACCTTTACACCCTGGAAACTGATCTTGTTTAGCTTCTGGGGGTATGGAACGTCAACGTCGGGGGCATGGCGCTTAACGATACGGCCTACCTTAAACTTCTAAAGCTCCTCAACTCGCCCGGGGAGCGAGATAAGGTCCACCGGCCCGCGTTTAAGCGGGACCGGGTTTTAAAGTTGGTGGGCAAGCTGCTCACCTACCACTTTATCGCAAGGGCCTCGGTGTCAGGCCCAGGTGCCGCCAACACGGGAAAAAGCTCGCCGAGACTTGGAGAGGTGTCGCGTTCGGGTTTAACCGGTACGGCCGGCCCCGCCTCGCCGAGGTAAGCTGGGATGCGGTATTCCCCTTTAAACCCCTCTGAGAAGGGTATGAGGGGGCTTGCTTCGTTCTACTTTTTGTTGGGACGGGAGTGTCGTTTAGTCTGGGTTACGGTAAGGTGGGATTGGGATGGGCGTTAAATTGAGCGGTGATCTAACACAACTTCGGTCTTGATCCCTTGGCGATCGGTATTTTAGTTTAAAAGGCGTTTGGAGCTGGGTGAGCTCTTTACCCCTGAGGCGAGATGGGGTTTAAGATATTGTTTAGGGATGGGTTAGTATTTCAAGTAGCAAGCTCAAGTAGCAAGCTTGAGCTGAGCCTACTTCGCCTAAAATTCAGCTTCCCGTTTCGCGCGTATAAGTTGGTAATACCTGTTGGCAGCGGGTAACTTTGGGTTTAGGTACCCGCTTTAAAGGCGAGCTTTAATGATGTGGCGTGATGTATTCGCGAACGGCTCGGTGCCGGCCGTTACTGGCTTACTTTAGCCTAATCCGGTAGGGCTTAACCCACTTTATATTGGCCTCTTGGTGGGGTGGCATAAATTTTTGCGACCGATGGTGGGCGGCCAACGTGGTGGCCATTGGCCAGGTTAAAAGGTATAGCCGATGAAACCCTTAAGCTTTTTGCTGCCGATTGAATTGTCAGTTGGGTTCCTAGTCATTAATGCCTCGCCATCCTTTAGCCTCCATCGCATCCGGGTTTTTAAGGTGGCGTAACTCAAATGCGAGCCTAAACCGTTGGTTAAACTCTCGCAGAGTGTAAGTTGGGTTGATGAGTGGATTCTGGCGGTTTTAACTTTGATCGATGGTGCATTTAACTGAAGTAGATTAAAGCGACGCCCATTAGTAAGGCGGAGCTATAAGCGTAAGCCGAGCTATACAAAACTATATTGGGCCCTTGCCGGCGTTTGGGGTTTAATTATCTCCCTATCGGGGGGTGCACTTTTTGGCTGGCGCCACGATCCAATCGTTTAACTTTTGGCTGAAAGCGTGGAAGTGTAAAGTGATAGAGATAAGTTATTTTGGACAGCTTTATAAACAAATTTTTTAAATCTTAAGTTGGACTGATAACTTCGCTTGAGAGGGAAGCGTTGGGAAAAAGTGCGCTGTTAGCTCTGGTGTTCTAAAATTGAAAGGGTTATACCTTTGCTTTATAACCTACCTGCTGGGGTTATTCATGTTTTGCTAGCTTTATAGTACAGGGGTTTACTCCTTAATTCCTTTGATATCTAAGTTATTCAAGTTCAGTCACTTGATTTGGTTTCTAAATGGCATTGAGGGCAGGTTTTTTTTAAAATATTTCATAGTCTCGGGAACCACCCCACTTAGGCAACCACCCTATTCTCCTTAGTTTTTACCTCCATGGCATTATTTAATAATGATAGGTGGGGATGGGAGGAAACGATAGTTCATTTTTGCCAGCATAGAGTTTGAACCTGGTTTGGAATTTAGTACCCCCACCTTAGCTTGTGGCTGCAGAATCATGCAACTGCTTTCAGTGAGCGCAACTGTATCTGGTTGGCGTTAAGAGCAGGTGAATGAATGAGGTGTCTGGGGAAACTTACCAAAAATTGCAGCGGCTTACATACATTTGCATGTCGTAGCTTAGGGTTAAAGCTGGTGGTTGCATCCGCTTAGATTGGGTTTTAGAGTTGTACTAAAATGGGGTATAAATAAAGGGTGGTTAGCCTAAAAACTGCTTCCACCCCAAGTGCAGGTTTTGAGTTCAAAGCCTGTACTGGCTAGAAAAATTCTCGGTGTGGTATATTTGTCCCAAGGTCGACCCACCTCAAATACTTTTAAAATGGGGTATAAATTATACTAAAAAGTCGATTTGGGATGCTAAGAGCTAGAGCGATGCTGAGGCAGTTTTTAAAAAGGTTGGCCTGAAGTTCAAGTAAACCTTACGATCACCTTGTGGCCTGCCAGGTTGATATTTGAGTTGCATATGCCATAACATGTGAAGGATACCCTTTACAGGAGGTCTTTTTAAAGTGATAGTAGTTACTTATAAAACTGTGATGCAAGGCTGATTCACCACTAAATGAGCCTGTAAGGGATATATCAGAAGTTAATTATGTTGAAGAGGATTGTTTTATCATTTGACATGCAGCCATCAAAGCTGGTTTGTTAAAGGATATTTATTTTATTTGGATATTTCTGTGGAAATGATTGACCATGCCAATATCCTTTATTTAGTAATGGTAGCTTTTAAGTCTAAACTGCTGAGTGAAGGAGGGAAGCCAAAGCGACAATGCTTAAATGGGATTAGTATTGCATGTATTTATAGCTTGGGAAATTTAAGTGTACTCATGGTTCTGGTTTATCTTTAAAATTGCTGGGTTTTAGTTATCCACCATGTTGTAAGGGTTGGTTGATCTTATTATAGCTCAAATGATGCTAGAGGGTAAAAAATGTGAGCCTTCTATTTATATTTTTGAATCGCTTCCCTTTACAAAGCTTGATTGCAAATCTAAGTCCAATGGAGCGTGAAATGTAAAAGTGTCTTAAGTGGCTATTTTAGCCGGGTTTGCTAGCTTAGAAAAGTATTTTAAGGGGAAATGTTTAAAGCTGCTGGGTCAAAAGGAGGTCTAAAAGTTTTATGTTTACTTTATCTAACCCAACTAATTGTGAAAAGCTACAAAGTTGGCTTCAATCTTATCTGAGGGTTTAAGGCCCATATATTTACCATATGTTTAAACAAGTGCCTCATGCACAAATTTTGGTTGAGTAAAGTCAACTGGAGTTGGCTAAAAGATATGATAAAGCTTAGAACTTCAATATGATATGTTTAAAGCTTAAAGGTATTTTTAGGTGACTGATTAATGGCTCAAGTTATCCTAAATTATAATTTTATACAAAGTTAAAATATAATAACAGTCACTTGTTTGAGGGTTCATATATATTTAGACCCAATTTTTATAAGTGTTTGAGAGTGCTTTAACAATTTCATGTTTTTAGGATGTTTGAAGATGTTAGTTGTCTAGATTGGCATTAGAGTAGGGTTAAATTGGTTATCTTAATGATACATCAGTTTAGAATTAAAAGTTTGATTATTCTAGGTTGGTCTTAGATTTAGAGAAGGAATAGTGGATACAATAAATTGTACAAACCTTGGGCTTGTAATAGATGAGCCATATTAAATTGTACATCATAGTATCAACGTTCAATCCTTTTTTTTAGTACTAGATGGTCCCAACTTTTTTAAAAATTATTCGAGGTGGGTCGACCTTGGGACAAATATACCGCAAGAATGTTTTTCTAGCCAGTACAGGTTTCGAACTCAAACCTGCACTAGGGGTGGAAGCAGTTTTACCCGCTAGGCTAACCACCCTTTATCAACGTTCAATCCTTACAATTGCATTTACTTGATTTGATTTTTAAAAGCATTGCTTTGCCAAGAACCTTTCTGTAATAAAGGTGCGATGGAGGGTGCTATCAAACCAGATTTTTATAGGCTATAGCATGCAGAGAAATTGGGCAACTACATTTAGTGTGAGTTTTGATTTGGCTTTATCATTTGATGGGTCAAAGTTAAACCTTAGATCCAAGGTGATAACTTGGCTATGGATTTTCATTTATGATTCTGCTACAGTGGCAAAGCCAAAGGTTGCAAAACTATCACCTTTCTAGAAAACTATTTTATTTTGGATTGCTTCTCATACATATCTGTTGCCTATCTGCCAAGATCCCTAACTGGAATAAAACTAGAGTTATATTGCAAAGTACCCCCACATGTCCACCGTTGATTTCAATTTATCCCATCATGGGGACTTTGTGAGCCTAGCCACCTGTTCCCATGGCCAAATCGGCATCAATGTCACTAAAGTTGAGCTGCTAAGCTCTGATAAAACTCCAGATGATTTTTTTGTGTGGTATCAAGATGAGGTAAAGTGCATCATATTACCAGTAACTTTATTTAGTTCTCAACGGAAGAGTGGGAAACTATCCATCACCAAGCTATAAACTCCCCCTTGAATCCCCACACTACTTGAAACTGAACCGGTTCATGGAGCTCTGGTGCTTGAAGGAGGCCTTGCTTAAAGGTTTAGGCATGGGCCTGCAGCTTCCACTGAATAAGGTGGCGTTTGATCTAGGCAACAAGCCCGCTTTAGCTAATATGGTAATCAATTGCTAATAAAGCTATTATATGCTTAACTTCCATCCTAAATTATGGTTAGGGTTCAATATGGTGGGATACCAAGCTCTCTATCCATAAGCTGGAACCTGCGCCCACCTATGGTTTGGAAGCCCCTTTCACCCACTGGGAGTTCTTTGAAACCTACCTTGACCCCAACCATTGCTGCGCTGTAGCCTTCAGGCTGTTCAAGCCTACAACTGATTTGAGGGCCCATGTGGCCAGAAAGTTTAAGCGTTGGGATCTCTGACTATATTGAGGCTTTACCCTTAGCTGAACTAGATGGGATTTGATAGCTTGCCTTATTCCTTTTTAAACTAGTTGATTTTAGTTTGTCTTAAATTTAATTGGTTCTAAGTTGCAGCCAAGCTGTAACTAGTTTAGGCCCCTCTAACAAGATTGAACTCTATCCAATAGGCCTAACTGGCAAGTTAAGGGCAGTTTGATCTAAGTTGGCCCTAATCATAGGATTTTATTAACTGGGATAGTAAATCTCTTATAAACCAACCTTTATTGCTTTTTGTAAGAGTTTCAAGTTAAGGACAGCGCTCTTGACTACCTCTGAAAACTCAATTTGTTTACTTGGTTAAGGTTGATAGCCATACTTTGTATTTGATATAACTATTAATGTCCATACTAGTCATTTAGCTAAGCTAACTGAAACCCCACATTTTTGATCACTAGGCCTGATATTATAGATTCATTAGCTTACTTGGGGAGGCTAGCTTGGTTATTGGCTGTTAGGCTGATGCTTGCTTTTAACTCTGCTTATAATTCCAATTAAACTATTATAATCCTAAAGTTTTATAGGTTACTAAACAGTGGGTTTAATGGTTGGTCCAACTATAGATGGTAGGGGATTTAACTGATCTAACAAAAATTTTTTACGCAGCTTAAGAGCAGTTTAAAAGCTTCAGTCTCCCTGAAGAGATCTTCAGGAAGATAAGTTTGCTTGGTGGGCAATGCATAATTTTATAGCCAACGCCTAGCCTTTCCCCATGATGAAGTTTATCTGTTGAAGAGGTGTCAACTTTGGGAGACTAGTACTTTGCTTTTGAGGTAAGTGATAGGGTTCCCATCAGTTGAATGAGGATATAAGCTTACCAAATGGTACACTTGTATAAACCAGCTTATACTTTATCAATGAATCTTAATTTTGCTTTAATCTATTTGAGGTATGCTGATCTGGGGTGGACCTTACTGAAGCTTTTTTTGTCAATTAAGGTAATACTAATATGTTCAAGACTAATCTGTGGCAACCTGCCCTATAACTCCTGATAAGAGCAGTATTGAATCATACCAAAATATTCCTAGATTGAATTGATAGCCTTAGGAGGTTTGATGTAGTAACTGATGATAAACCCTATTTTAAAAACCTGATTTGTTTGTGCATGATTAGTAGTAACACTTAAGGCTAATTCTGACGCTATCTGTTTTGACTCATTTTCCCTATTTGCACCTCTACCTAAATGGTGAATCTTGGGCAGGTTATCCATGGTATGTTTTGCACAGGCTGTATCCTGCTGTAACACAGCTTACTACTCCTTTACAATGCTTGGATCTACTTGGCATCATCCAGAACTAAGTTATAGATAACAACCACCTAATTTTAGATGCCTTATTAACCTTAGATAATCCTTGCCACCCATCTTGAAAATTATGTAGCAGTGCCATCATATAATTAGGTCCAGCCATTAGATAACGCTATCAATTGATTGATTGATTGTGGTTGATCAATTATAGAATTGATAGTTCCCTCGTTGACTATGCTTTTAACCTGGGGCATCAATTTAAGGCAATGGGATTTACAAAAGCCGTATGGCCTCATCTTCATATCACCTTAGCTACAGTGGGCCTAATTTATTGGTCAATGGTATTTATATCTTAAAAAAGTAACCTAGGCTTGGGGCTAAGTCACTCACCACAATTTAAGCCTTAGAACTAATCACTTAATGTTCATATATCCACTCAACCATTTTCTACCCTTCCCCCACCTTGACGGGGTTCAGGTGGAATTTTTTGGTCTATTTTATCAACATGTTCAAGTACTCAATATTCTCCACTATAAGTGCTTACTTAAGCCTTGTAAGCTTAGGATCATCACGCTTTTGGATATAAGCCCATCAACCTGTCAAATTATAGTAAACACTAGCCTTTAACCAATGTTGTTTACTGTCAGACATACAATGTGCCAAGAAAAGTCTTAGCTTCCATTGGGGATACTCCAATACCCAAAATTGCATCCATAGCCTATGTGGTATCCCCAAACCGAGGCTGAGAGAATAGAATGACTAAGGAAAAAGGTTTGTAAAACACTGATTGAACATTAATCCAATCCTGACTATCAGGCTGAAAACTGGCAATAATTTTGACCATGCCTCCTGGGTGTGGGGGAACCAGTGGGTTTGGATAGAGGAGCTCTCAGCAATTATTTGGACCAGGGTTCAGCATCAGAGTTAAACTGCTCACAACTGCTATTGTGGGGAGTTTGACAGATCCCCATTTTTGAATCTGCCAACAGCATTGTGTGAGTTCAAACCTGTCTTGGTATTCTCATCAATTGGGGGTTAGATCCATAGGTCAGTTCAATTTGATCTAATTGGAGTTTTTGGCAGGGCTTGTTGCCTGCATATATTGGGGTGGTAGGTTGTTAGGCCAGTTCCCCAGGGTGGATCCCTTAGTTTCCAATGCTAAGTGGGGCCAGTGCTGAAATTAAGCAAAAGGCAACCATTATTATGGAGAACGGGGAGTGGGGACCTTCCATTGGTCAAGGCAGTCTCATCAGGGAAGATAGGACTTTTAAACTTGATAAGTTTTATAATTGCTCTGAATTAAATTGTCAGAAGTTATTGTTTTATTAAAGAAATTACAAGATAACCCAGAACTCCTCTGTAGGCAGAGCACTGGGTTTATAGCCTAAACCAAAAAAGGGGTGAGGGCTCACACTAGTATGACTACTGAGCTGATTTCAAATATTTTCAAGGTGGCAGATTATGTACATTATTTCTTGCAAGTCATCCGTTGTTTTCTGGGGCCTCCAAGATTGGAAATGGCGGATGGCTCACCCATCCTTTTAACTTGAGAATTTTTTGACTTTTTTGTGCGTTGGAGTTTTTGCCCTTATGGTTTTGCACTCTCAAGAATCTTTCACCAATGCGCCCAAAAATTTTCAATTTAGTTCTTTTTAGGATTTTCCTTGATTGGGCATAACAATTTTGCCCCTTTTCAGGGATTAGATGGCATCCAGCAGAAGGGGAGCATACTTGTTGGTACATGTTCCCAATTTTTATAATATACTCCTCAGAGGATTCTGTGATTATAGGGGGTTTGGGGTGCACACTATCTTGGGGTTGGGACCAGCATATTCTGGGGGAGTGGCAGCCAACTACCGCTCATTGAGGGTGTGCCCCAGGTCTGAAAGTTTTCCAGCGGCAACGCTCTAGGGCATTAACTTTCTTTGTTCAAAAGGGGTGTACCCGCCTGTACAGCCTAGCAGTGGTGGCATGGATCCTTACAGTTACAGCTGGTGCTAAGATAATCTCTCCAATTGTCATGGAAAGTCCACCAACCATTCCCTTAATAGAGCTGAAACCATCTGAAGATATTATAGGTGGAGTGACTTTTGCTGAGTGCCAAAGTTGAACCTTCCTATTGATTGCTTGTGAAGTTCAATCATAAACTACAACTTTTTAGATTAGTGTATTCTGCCCTGTGGCCAGGATAATTTGCTTAGATTCATAGTTGGCATCCCTTTACTTCTGATGAAAACTTTTTCAAGAATGTTGTTTGCCCTAATGTAGGTTTAGTCGGATTATAGCAGTTTTTTCATATGTTATTCAACCAAATGTCACTGCTGTCCTCTACCTGGTGCATCCACCCAAGTTATACTGGGCCTTTCACTCCAGTTTAGCAAGTTCACCACTTGGCATCCCAAACTAAGCAATGGAGGTCCCAGCCCCCAAATTTGCCCACTTTGTTTACTAAACCAACCCTGTTGTAAGGCTGCTTTGGGAGCAGTGGTAGTTACCTTGATGGTAAAGGATTATCCAGTTATTTTATAAGGGGGTTCTCACAGAAAAATGTGTTGAAACCAGTCTAGCCCAAGTGGGTGAAACTTAAGTGCAGATAGTGGCTGTGGCCAACCAGCCCCCACAAACCATACAAACCATACCACAGTCTAACTTTCTGGAAAGATGACTTTGTTAGAGATGAAAGGAGGATACACTGCTAGATGCATTAAAAAATTTATAAAACCTATCCAAATGATTCATGTAAGTTTTGGCAGTGGGTTCACAACCCTCTAAGATGCTCTGAGCTAATCTACTAGAGCTTTGGAAGGAACTAAGAATCTGTGTGGATTTTAAGGTGTTAAAAGACAGTCATTAGCTGAAGTGGCCCCTGCAGGTATAAGCTTAAAAGAATGGATGGCCTTGTTGAACCTTTGACAGAGGTCAAAATGTTGAGGAATATACCCATGAGTTCTTGGATATCTTCCAAAAGAGGGAGCAGGATGATAAATTGAAAGATCTTTATTTTTAAAAGGGTAGGAAGTCGCTTGGCTGAGTAAATCTGATACCACCCCATTATAGTACCTTTGGAGTTGCATAATGTCTGCAAACTTGGTTATTAAAGTACTATTGGATGGTAGTGAGTATTCTTCCTAAAGATGAGAACCTACCATAAAAAATGAAGAATATCAGCGTCACTTAAAGGAAGGATTGATTTATTTTTGTCATATCCTAGACATTTGGCAATGTATTGCCCTAAGAAGTGACAGTTTTCCTTTGTTGACTTTACAATAAAAACCAAATCTCAACCAAAAATGCTTTGCTGGTAACCTTGAATATGGGGAAGATTAGATCACAAAATGGCAAAATGTTTAAGATCATAATATGAACAATCCTTTAGTCCATCTGGACATAAATCCTGAGGTCCAAAATAATGAATTATTTAAATTTTGTAAAATTTCAAAGATTAGTCAAATCTGATCTTCTAAGATTACTAACTTTATATTAATAAATTTCATTTATAAACGCTTGCAATTTTAATGATGGTTCTTTCCAGCTGAGGGATTAAAGTTTGTTCAAGGCATGTTTCAGGGGGTTTATAACCCCTAAAATAACGGAGCTAACGTCTAACGCCCTTTTTATATCAAATCTTCATCAAAGTATAAGAAAAATTCTATTTTTAATAATCTACAGTTAATATAAATGCAGTTGATAGGGGTAAACTCCTTGGTTATGCTAGGAGCAATTGTATTATCATACAAGGTCAGCTGAAATAAATCTCAAGCTAAAGAGAGTCTTATTAGATTATTTATTTGGGGTAAGCTAGCCAGGGGATGGGCATCACCAAAGCTCATAAAGAGCAACCTAAACTAAAAGAAAATAAAAAGTTAAAACAAGATTTACAGATCCACTCAAAAGTTTTGAGAACAAAAATAAACCAACTATGTTAAGAGTGAGACCCTCTATCTAACTATGGTGGAGAGTGAAGGGAAATCAGGGGGCTCTTTATCTTCTTACAGTATGGACATGTAGCACAAAACTGAGAGCACAGGGATAGGCATACTATTAGAATGGGTTTAATGTAGCATAGTGGCATTTGCAATGAAGTTTTGCAATTAGGAGGGAAGAGATATATGTAATGGCTTTTTCAGCCTCATGACAGTATTTGGAAGTGTGAAAAGAGCAATATTGCCATGATTATAGGTCTTTGGGCTAAACTTTGCAATTGCTATAATTTTTGTGACCATATAACTAGAATACTGGTTCAAGTGGAGATGTTCTTTTATAGTTTATGGGGAATAATTGTGTTGAGGAAGGAGGAGGCAGGCCCTCAGCCAATAATGCAACTAATTTACAACCTCTTTATGGAGGGGGTGACTTTAAGAAGGAGCAACAGCCTCTTTGGTGAGTTAATGATTGCTTCAAAAGGGTTCAGCATCAGGGTAGGGTGCACAATACTGAGGTAGGAATTAGACTACATATTTCAGCATTAAAGTATATTTTAAAGGGCGTCTTGACCAAATGAGGCTGCTTTACCCATCTTCTCAACCTCCTTCAAGTATTCCCTTGGATTTAGTTAAAGATAATTAGGTTATCTGCATATGGTTGTCTGTAGCAGGTGGCTGGGTAGAATTTTTATAATGTACTGAGGTTCAATATGACCCTTGATTAACTGATTCAGGAGAGGAAGCTTTGTGTGAGGGCTCCTGACTATGGAAGCAGTGGCAGCTGCAGTTACCAGCTTTAGAGAGGAGAGAGGATTGAGCCCCATTTAAAGAAAGTAGTTGGATTGATTATGGATCATTTTGTGAGGACTTGGGCGTGGGGGCCACAGCTTGGAAAATGGAGGGGCGGTGCTGTTTTGAAAGGCTCAGTTTAAAATAGGTGGGGAAGATGGTGCGCCTTACATCCACTTGGGCCCAGGAAGGATGACTAGGACACAATGGAGCAAGGAGGAATTGAACCAGTCATTTTAGTTTAAACCAAACATATAATTGTGAAGATGAAAGGACCTGCAAATTAGGTAGCTCCATTAGGCAATCACAAATTGCAGAATAGGGTCAGCAGCAAATGCTGAAAACCTATTGATTAGTTTTTTGCATAAAATTTTTGGGGAGGGGGGTGGAAGATGGGTAAGAAGGCCCATGAACTAAACCACAAAAGTGGTAACAGTGAACAACTGGGTATGAGTGGTTGGGAGGGGGGCCTTGGAATACCAGGGGAATGGTAACTGCAATTGCAGCACCAGATTTACAATCAAAGCTTAGATAAAAGATCCCTCTTGTAGTTGCAGAATTTGATGAAGACTGCAGGTGCATAAGCAACTAAGTTTATTTGATAATTTGTTTATCATTGCACAGGAACAATTTGCCATATTTAAACATAGACAAAATTGCATATTGCTCCAGGAAAAACAAGGAGGCTGCAGGGCACCACCTGAGAGCGTGCAAGTTGGAGGTTGAGATCCTTGGGTGAAACGTATCAACTCAAGGAGTTGAAGGGAGTGGACAATCCAGTTCAAACACATTTTCCCAAAGGGTGGAAGACTCTAAAGAGTTTTTTCTGCTACCCCATTTTATAGCAGCAGGCGGTGGGGCTGAGAAAATTAGAATTTTACGTTTGTTGGGTATTTATAGGTGTTTATTGTAATTTTTTTATAAATTGGCTCATAGTGATTTTAGTGTAAAAAAGCAAGTTATATTAATTTATAATTTAGAAGTTTTCATATGTTAAACCTTAAACATGATTATTTATAAACTTGGTATTGATAATACAACTCTTCCTGCCCAGTTTATTAATTATTATTTGCTTTATGCCAGTTCAGCCCCAACTTCCACTTCCTAATCAAAACCGCTGCTAATCTATCCATCCAGCAATCTTCTCTATATAGAACAAAGACATTTTAAGTAGTTTTAACACTTATAATTTACTAAAACTCACCATGTAACTTGCTGAATGTTGAAATTAAACCTGCTCTCATTCAGCCTAATTTGAAATTCCCTACCTCTGGTACCTCTCCAAAATTCCCTCACCTCATTGAAGCACTACTCTCCACAATCTAACAAATTTGTCAAAAGCAAGCCTATCTTTGACCCCCCACCTGATCAAAGTCAGGGTTCTGAAGATCTTGCTGGTGAAGGATGCCATTACCTTGAAAGAAACAGGATGAAGACACATCCTTAAATATTTGCTCCTTTAACTAAATAAAGATACATTTTTACCTCCAGTTTGATCTTGATTTCACTTACTTCTAGAGCCTCTGTTTAGTGAGCTCCTCTCCAGCCATCAGCATCACAATCACCAGTTTTATTATAATAGGTCCTCATCACTTATTCCTAAGCTTACAGCAATTCACTGGCCCCTATGTCTAGGATCCCCAGCTCTTCCTGCTATTGACTACCTTTGGGACAATTTATATTATCCATTTTGGTATGTTTTGGAGGAATGAATACCCTCAGCTACCCTATTCTGACAAAATAATTAGTGCTTTCTGCCAGGTACTCTTCTGAGCTAACCTGTGAATACATATATTCACAATGTATGATTCCAAACAAGACTTTACTTGGTCTATTACTGAAATATCCAGCATCACTCATTGGGTAAATTTCAATGGAAACTTTAACCTTGAGAACAATGAACCCAATCTTGTGAAATTTCATGCTACTCTCAATATCTCTATTCTGACTCTTAAACCCCAGAACTATTGCTTTCAGCCTACAGGTTTTGCTGATACTATTAATTAATTTTAAATGCTCTTTTCCCCAGAGATTGCTCCCATCACAACCAAGCATCTGCAGTTTCAAATAACATGTGAGCTCTATATGAATCCGCCAACTTACCCAACTCTGAGATAGAAATATTTTGCACTGAGTGATATTTGTGCCAGTTTGTGCACCCAGCCATTCACCATTTACTCTAAATGATGGGAATCCACCATCAGAAAATCTTGAGACAGTTTACCTTGTCACAAGAGTTACACTCCTATCTTTTAGAATTCTACAACCTGGCTTCTTTGGTTGTAAGAAATAACCGTGAGGTCATTCTTGAGAACTGCACCCAATTTATCTCTATTCAAACCCAACTTACTCAAGAGACATGGAAGTGGCTAGCCTTCTTCATGAGGAAGTAGCTACCTGATTTACTGAAATTACCACAATTGTTGAGAGTTAGTTGCAACAAGCCATCACCAATCTTTCAGGCCAACTTAATACTTTTATCAAGAATAAGCTTTATAACAATTAAACCGGATTGAAACAGCACTTCAACCAGCATTTGATGTCTCAGGTGTTTATGGAACTCTGGGGCCTCCTGTCCCTATAAGTTCCAAGCCCCCCAGGGAGCAGGATCAGTTGGTCCTGCAGGGGTGATTGGGCTCCTGGCCTTGATGGTGGTGAAGGGCACCTGGCCCTCCTGGCTATTGGCATCTGGTCCTCATGGCCCCAGACCTCCTTGCCTTTTCTGGACAACCTGGTCCCCCTAGCCTTTCTAGGCTGACTGTTCATTCACCTTTTCTTTCAGAGGATCTTCCTTAAACAGCTGCCTTCAAGCTCTGGAACAGATTTGAAAACATTGCTTGAGCTGTTGGCTATATTGCTCTGGAGAACCTATTGATAAAAACCTTACTGTTGATGTGATTAAGGAAGGGTTATGCAACACTTACCATCTTTATGATTCCCTCACCTAAGATCTAACTTATCAAAAAGAAAAAATCATTAGGTTGAAGGAAGACAATCATGAGCACCACTCTCTAATTTTAAAATCAATTTGTTGAAGTGGAATCATTATAAAATGGACATTAACAAAAAGCTTCTACCAATTTCCTAATTGCCCAAATTGGAGCTCTGCAAGATGATCTAAAAGTTTTAACACCAAGATGATCTAATATGAAACCTTATGACTCCTTTCAAGTCAGAGCTATCTGAAACTAATTGAACTAGCCCAGTGGGTGTTAATGTTATTCTGGCTCCCATAGGAGCTACTTTTAAACCTTCGTTTAAAGACAAGTTCACCCCTGGGGAAGAAAGTATTGCTTCACATCTTTATATTTTTGAGAGCGCAATGAATGAAGCTCCTAACCGCCAGAAAGTTAAAAAAATATCCTCTTGCCTTAGTAGATCCGCTCAAGAAATTATGATACCCCACCTAATGCAATGCAATACTTGGGCCAAGGTTAAGGCTGCACTTATTAATGAATCCAATAGTGATCTTACCTTGGCAAATCAGAAACAGACCTTTATAAGTATTAAGTTAATTTTTTTGGCAAATCTCATGCAGAGTTTGCTACTCAGTTCTATGCTGAAGCTCAAGCGTTGGTGACCAATAACTACCTTACATTTGATGATGCAGTCATTTCTGTCCTATCCACTTTAGAGTTCAACCTGCAGGTCCATCTCCACATGATTTCAGTGAAATAAAACTTTACTTCTATCTTAAATATCGAAGAGGCCCTCCTTGAAATTCCCACCTCTGTAGTTACTGCCATCCTGCTTCCGCTTCAGCCTCCCATCCACAGATTCATGTGGTAAACAACAATAAGTTTGGAAAAAATTGTGCTTGACCTAACTGCACCTATTCTGGCTGTCACAACCACATATTAAGCATTGTTGGATGAAAATTGCCAATGAAAAAGCACAAGAGGGGTCAGCATAGGGTGAGAGGCTCCCTATGCAAATGACTTCATGGCACCTCAAAACCAATCAGTTCATACCATTTCTGCTGACCTTGTTGGCCCTAGTGCTCCTGAAGAGGAAACTTATATTGAGCTTTCAATTGATAATAAACCTAGTGATATTTTCTCTTATTCTCTTCAAGCCTGCCCCTACAGCTATATATTCTATCCTAGTCCAGTGGGGAGTGACAGTAACCCATATTAAAACAGTAGTCCACAAAGTGAAGGCTCTTGCTATTGTTGACTCTGGTAACCCTATTAACATTACCTTTTCTTGACTAATTGGAAAACTAAGATTCAGCCTGATCTTAACCATTTGTTAGAATATGGGACAGTCAGTACTGCATATGCTCAAGCTATATGTGCTTACTCTCATTTGCCCTGAAACTAGGTGGTTCACTGCTCTCTATCCTTGCTGTAGCCCTGGATAATAATAGCTATGACCTCCTATTAGGCACTGGGTTCCTTATGGAACATCCTGCTATTATTAACTTTAAGGATAACCTTATTTCTATATTAGAATACCACGTTTCATTACTTTTAAATTCTGCTTTTAAGGAAAAAGGGAAGCAGAAGTTGAGAATGTGCCTGCTTAAATTTCCTACCTCAGTCAAGCGTTTATAATATCATGTGTTGGGGTCTAAAGTTTATTTGCTCCCTTCTATGGTTGAGGCTGAGGAGGGGATGCTTTTACATTCTTCCCACATCACTACTATACCTCTTCAGGCCCAAATCCTGGTGGACACTGGATTTCAGTCAGTTCCCCCTCCTGATCACTTGCTTGAGATTTCTAGTTTGTCTAACCCATCTGTATCTTATAACTCTCCCCTGTCCATGGGTGTTAACTTTTCAGCTGATGGTGCAAGCTAAAATGACTTAACAGGGAAATTGAGGATCTATACTCACTTTTCTAATAAAACTCCTGCTTATAATCAGAAAGTATATTCTCCAATAGTCTTTGATAATAACCAAGTAACTCTGGTACACTCACCGTTCTTAAGTCTACTATCAACAAAAATTATCAAACCCTCCTGTCTTTCTACAAAATTAGGAAAATATTCCTTTATAATTGGTACTACTTCTCCAGCAGGTAAACTGAGTATTTCTCTTCAAAAAGTATAAATACACACAACTATCTAATATAGACATAAGGGCAGCAGATACAAAATCAGATAGATGACAAATGGACAACAATAATTAATAAACTAAAGTGCAGTAGTTATTAATGATCAATAGATAAATGATGATATTTTATTAATTTGGCCAGGTGCCAGTATTATATACCTCTTGGGCATCTCCTAGCCAAACTCATCTATTAGATGAGTTCATTCATATTATGCCAATCCTCTGCTGGTCATGGCAATAATCATGAAATATCCTCATGTCAATTTAGCCCATGAATTGACTAAAAATAAAATTTGGTTCAGCTCAACTGAAGGCAATTTTACTCACATAATCGGGATGATTTTTGTTAACTCAACACCAAGATCTTCCCAATTAGAGCTGTCATAAATCGATGAATAACATCTCTTTCTGCTAAGCATCACTTTTCAAAAATCAATTCAGCCTTAATATTTAGCTCCACTAAAGAGATTTACGAAAACTATTAGCAAATATGGCGGAAAACCCCACAAAAGAACCCACGGGCTCAGCCAAATGAGCCAGCACCATCCCCAAATGAAGAAACCCCCGGTTACCCACCTCAGGGTCAACCAGAATCACCCGCTCTCAAGCAGCAGCCGTGAAAGCAGGCACTACCCCCCAACCTGGAGCTACTCCAACTAGCGCCAGTTCACCTGATCGCACTTCTGCAACCTGCACGCCTAACAGCTCTGTGTGCGCTGCCTCCCACCAACCCGCTGGGCCCCCTCTAACCAAGGAGGCCATCACTCACGCTGTTTTAATGGCGTCTGCTCAGTTGAATGCAACTCAGCCCATCCAGGCATTCACCTCCCCCATTGTGTCAGCTAATTCAGCCCCATCTATTATTGCTGATGCCATGTTTCTGGCTCCCCCATGAGGGGCAATACCCAGCTACCTGGCCCACAAACCCTCGGATGTAAGGTTGGATTAGCCGCACATTCTGGTTCACTAAGCACCAAATTGGGACAATCTACTCTTCCCAATGGGGATTCAAATGGTTTGGATTTCAGAACTTCACACCTGTTCCAATCCCACCCATCCCATTTAAACCCTATAATTGGCACTTATCAAGTCAGCACTTTATCTCCATATGCTGAAAACTACAATTCACAAATCAGACAGTGAGTTTTGCCCACAAAATCACAGCAAATACTTGGGCTATATTTACCCAAATAGATTGGGATGGTGATGAAACATCGCCCTCCTCCCAATTGGTGGGCTAAATTCCAATCTTGATGGGCCTCCCTGTGACGGTTGAGGTCTATCCTCAGCATCACATTGCCCTGATCTTTGGTAAGACAGGGAAGGCTGTGTCTGGATGTATGGAGGAGGAGGGGGCGTTGGTCTTGGCAAGGACGCCTAAGGGGCAGGAGCTTGAAGGAGGCCAAGGAGCAAGATGGGCGTCCAAGTCGAGGAAAAATGGGAATCGAGTAACATGGGTAGTTTCAAGATTTGATTTGGATTTGAATCAAGAATGGAATGGAATGGGTGCTTGGAAGTTTCGCGGTTCATTTAGGATTCAAAATGGAACTGGCGCGGAACTGTTGAGGATCAGAACTGGCACAGAACCATTGAGTGAGGATTCCGCAATCCTGCTGTAAGGTTTACACCAAGCATCAGTCAGATCAGCACCATAAGCTTGTGTTATATTTTATATTAGCTTGTAGCATGTGTATATAGGGAAGGAACTGGGAGCTGGAGGCTTCTCAGTTCTGTTTTCTAACAACCTGGCCCAATATTAAATAAAAGAACTTAAAATTCATATATTTATACTTTGAGTTTATTTTAAAGATATTGCCTAACTGCAGCCATGTTTGGCTTGAATCAACAAGAATTGGACTTTGAGAGTGAGCTTGGGAGAGCTATTGCCTCCCTTTATACCTTGTCTTGGAGTCAAGGCATGTTGCTGGGGTTAAGTATACTTGCAACTGTCTTCCAGGGGTGCTTGTCCAATCTTGTAGCGCGCGCACAAGAAGAGTAGTATCAGGAGCCCTGTCAGCCCTATGGTCTGTAACATGGATTCTGTTGCCCAACTCATTTGTGGCTCATTGGAAGGAGCCAGTGCGTTACACTCCCCAATTTAGTGAGGCCCAACAATCCGCCCCTCAATTCAATATGCCGCCAGCAACTTCTCAAACATTCCAGCAACAGAGGAACTCCGCAAACTTGTCCAAACCACCAGCTCACATTCAACCCACAATTGCAGCCCAAAGCAAACACAAATGTACCAAAGGAGCCACTGGGGCGTGGCAAAAACCTCTGGCATCAACGCTACCCAAAGCTGATCCCTGTGAAGTGGCGTTTATTGCTGATGTTAAGAAAAAATGGGCTGAAACTAGAGCGCAAAAGGCTTTCCTCGCTCAACCCTCTCCCATGCAATTTGCCTTTATTATGGGCATAACCCTGTTGAATTCTATATGGAGGATTACTTCTCATACTTTGCAGCGATCGCGGAGACATTCCCAATTAACACCACAATCCATGAATCAGTGGAGGGCCACTACATCGATGTGAGCTTCACTGAAGCTGCCCTTGCTGACCATGCTGCCACCCTCCAGGTCATTATTCCGCATGGATCTCTTTGCATCTCCCGCACACGCTCTCACCTGGAGAAAATTTTATGGGTTACTTTTTCCAACCTACCAACAACTGTTGATCCTGAGTCTCTTAAACTGACGCTCCATCGTGGTTTAATGGAGTTTGGGTCTGTTCTTTCAGTGGACTTTAGTGTCCCCTCTTACTATGCTCCCACCCAAAGAGCTTGCACTGCTAGGGCGTCGTTCATCCCCTCCCCCACTGTATCCTGCAACATTGAGGTTATTCCTCGTGTGGCGGTAGTTGGGTCATGCCCTGAGATCTTTTTTGTTGACCCTGATCAGGCGCGCCCCCGGTGTTCATGGTGTAACGCCCTTGGACACCTGTATCGTGGCTGCACAGCTCGAAAACAAGCCCTCTTAGCCACCACCCGGGGGCCTAAACCAGGCCAAAAATGTTCCCATATGGCCGTAGCAGCAATTCCACAACCCACACAATGGGTTCCCATTCAAGACCTGTCCCCTGAGGCCTTATGCCTAGAAGTTGAAACAGCTAACCCCACTATTGGTATGGGATACCTTTGCGCTCATGCCCCCTTCCAGTGGGCACCCCCTCCAATCTCCCAGAGTCAACTCCCTCTCTCACCAAGCGCAAGGCATCTCCCACAGGGCGCCCCTCATCAGCCACCCCCACTCAGGGCTCCGCGGCACCCCCACCAACCTCCACTAGCGATTTATCGCATCAACCCTCAGCTCCCAATGGAGCTATGCCCACCAGCATGGACTGGCAACCTGCGGCCTGTGGTAGAAGTGCCACCTCAAAGAGTCCTACCCCAACCCCACAGTCCATTTCGCGCAGCTCCTTTGCAGTGTTGGAGGAAGTGAATATGGACTCAGACTCATCAAATGGGGACACCGCGGAGGTCGCCATTGAGCACCCTCAGGTCCTTCCCCTGCAACGGAGCGGGGGCAGCATCCTAGGCTGGCTTACTGGGTCCTCCGCCCCCCACCCTCTCCTTCCCCTCAGAACCCTCGACGCTCCTCACGGATTGCAGCTAATAGTCAAGCTAAAGGACTCAAAACTAGCCGCCTCACAGCAGCAGGTTTAAGCGCTGGCAACCCCCCAGGACATGGAGGGGAACAGCTATGAGTCCTCATGGCAGCACCCTGGCCCTGCAATCCATCAACGCAAATGGGTTGCAGGACTTTAAGCGGAGAGCCCGCCTCCTCCAAAACTTCAGGTCTGCACAAATTGACATCGCTGCTGTCCAGGAGCCCCATATCCTCCCCCACGAACAATCTGCATGGAATGAACAGTTTGGAGGCAACTCCTTCTGGACAAACCATGCCGCCCTTATTGTTTTGAATCCCCAGGTTAAAACCCATTCTTTTTCACAATATCTAGGTGGCCGCCTCATACTGGCCAAACTCACCACTCCTGACTTCTCCTTCTTCGCTGCAAGCATCTACCTGCCTAATGCAGGTCAGGAGCAAAATCGGCTCTTGGAAGAGCTCGTCCAACTCAATCTCTCATGGAAATACAGTCCTCTTGGGAGATTTCAACACAACCATAAGTCGCGTCCATGACTCTTGCCCCCTGCAGCAAAGGAACGCCCTGGATCAAGTCGCCTCCAGGATTTCCTTCACCTGAGTGGCTTTATGGATGTGCTTCCACCCTCCGTTTCTGGCCTAGGTTGCATGACTAGGATCCAGTATGATGGAGGAGCTTTCCAGTCAGCGTCACGCATAGATATGGCACTGATTGGCCCCCTGCTAATTGGCCGCGTCTCCTCTCCCATCTCTCGTGACAACCATCTGAGTGATCACAGGTCACTCACCGTTGTCCTCACCACCACACTTAGACCGTCACGTAGGTTCTGGCCTAGGGTTGCCCCAGCTCTTCTCAACAACCCCTTCACTAAGGAGAAGCTGTCTATGACCATCCGGGAGACTCTCACCTCCCCCCACCCCACCTGCTTGACCACAAGGCTAGATGGGCGGTGACCAAGGAGGGCATCACCCGCGTTGCTTACAACTGTGCCAAAGCCCAGATGACTGCAGCTCGCGCCAGAGTCAAAAGGGCGGAAGCCAGAATCAGACATCTGGAGCGAAACTGCCAGCCTTCGCCCTCTCCCAGATGGTTGGAAGACTGGGAAGCGGCGCAGGAAGCACTCCGCTTGGAGCTCACACTGCAGGAAGAACGGGCAGCAAACTTTACAACATCTCGTTACTATGCTCAATGGGAACGCCCCACCCGCTTCTTCTTTCAGAAACAGAAAGCCCGGTCAACAGCGCAGGATATTACTGCACTGAAGATTGGCACTACAACCACTTCAGATAAGGAGGAAATCACGCAGGAACTACACCGCTTCTACTCCAGCCTCTTCCATGCCACCCAGGTGGACCCATCGGACATCCAAGACTTCCTGTGGCGGGCTCCAGAGCCGCCCATTGACCCACGGGCTGATGAGGCTCTACTGGCGCCTATTTCCATCCAGGAGGTGATGGAAACCCTTCTGAAATCCCCACGGCTTAAAGCCCCAGGCCCAGATGGAATACCCTTTGAGGTGTACCTTCTGGAACCTGCAGTGATAGCCAGAACCCTCCGCGACCTCTTCACTGCACTCTTGGTGAATGGCGAGGTCCTCCCCGACTCCAGAGGCTCAATCACGACCCTCATTCACAAGAAGTCAGACCGTGAGAACCTGGCGAACTGGCGCCCCATAGCGTTGATCAACACAGACCACAAGCTCTTCACGAAGCTTCTGGCCAACTGCATCACCAAATGGGTGTCACCTCGCCTCTCCCCATCCCAGCACGGTTTTATTCCGGGGAGGTCGTTATGGGACAACTATAATGACCTTCACGTGACTTTGACTGCTAACTCTCATAAGGTGAATGGCTTTGTGGCTCTCCTGGATATGGAGAAAGCATATGATTGGGTGGCCTGGAAGTATATTGATGCTTCCCTGGCCCGCTTCCATCTCCCCCCGCAGCTAGGCGCTGGATATCAGCGCTCTATGACCAGCTCCACACCAGAGTCCTGGCGCCAATGGGTTTTACAGTGGCAGTACCAGTTGGACAAGGTCTCCGGCAAGGGGACCCCCTGAGCCCTATCCTTTTTAACATCACCCTCGACCCCCTCTTGGCCTCCTTACAGGACAAGCTAACAGGGATTCTGGTCCCAGGTAAAGCCCCCACACACACCATGGCATTTGCAGATGACACTGCCATTGCATTTGGCTGCCCTGGGGATGTTGCCCTCGCTGCTGTGACCATTGAGAGGTACACCAAGGCGTCCAACGCCATGGTCAACACCTCCAAGACAACAGTTGTACAGGTCAGCTCCCCCACCTTCCCCCACCATTTGGTATTGAACCTGTGCGCGGTACCTTCCGTCACCTGGGCGTTCTCACTAACCAACAAGGAGTTGCGCTAAAAGACAATGAGGACTTGCTCCTCACAGCAGTTAACTCCAGGATTGCCAGCTGGAACCAGTGGCACATCACCCCCCAGGGTTGAGCTCTGATGGCCAATGTGTTCCTCCTCTCCAAAGTCTGGTTCCTAGCGCACGTCTGCCCATTCACAGATGCCTTTTATATGCGGCTCAATGTACTCCTCCGCTGTTGGATCTGGGGCTCAAACCATCCACCAATGGCCCTCTCAACCATTGCCCGACCCTGCAATGAAGGGGGCCTAGGGCTTCTGGACACGCGATTCCACGCCACCACAATCTTCCTGAAGTTCCTATGGCCGATTGTCTGCTGGGACGCGACCCCCATGCCCCAATGGGCGCCCGCCCTCCGCCAGTCAGTGTCAGCAGCTCTGGGTCTTCCTAGAGCATCTCTGACCTCATTAGGGGAGTGGCTCACAAACCACCCAGGCCATCGCCTGAAACCATCCTCATCCCCCTACTGGAACCAGGCTCTCCTTGCCCTGAAACAAGTAGGCGCGCGGATCCACCATGCCTTCCCATACAGAAGGGAAGGCCCTGGCCTCAGCCCCCATCGCCATGCAATTGTGCACAATGGACAAGTTGTCACAACTCGCCTCAACCCCCAAGATCGTCCTCCCATCCGCCCAAGACTCCTTGAGCTCCTCCCTCCCTCCATGAGATTTGACCTTAAGGAATTGTGGAAGGACGTCTATCACCCCATCCTGTCAGCAAAGGTGTCCAACACCTTATGGAGGGTGCTCCACTGTTCATACAGGACAGGGGACTGGACTGGCCCTACCTTCCAGCACCAAAGCTGCCCCCACTGTGTGGAGCCTATTGACTCCCACCTCCATCATTTTTTCACCTGTCCAGGTGTTGCCGCATTTTGGCCAAAGGCCCGCGCGCTCCTCCATGCTCAGCCCTGGTCTGGACACCCTGTGCAAGACCTCATGTTTGAGCAGACGTTGCCTGGTTGCCACCAACCCCTCCATGTCCTCACCTATGCCACAGCCATCTGGACCATCCATAACTCCTTCCTTCATTCTGCCTTTGACCAGCAGGTGTGGACCCTTCCACACATGATCACCCACTTTCAGGTACACTTTGAGATGGCCCTGAAGGTCTGCACTATGTCGCCAACTCTCCCCCGCTCAGTTGTCACTGCAGCATGGCTCTGGCGCGCAAACCCCCTCCCTTTCTCGATGCCTCCTCCTCCCTTCCATTGCCTCAGGCTCTTAGAGCCCAGGCATAATTTAATAAACATCGATGAATCCCCTCAGGTTGGGACCATCTAGTAATAACTCGATGAATAACAATAAATGAGAATAATAATATATACAAACAATAAAGATGAAACACCCCAATTGAGATGTCAGTAGGCCTTTCATAGCACTAAGTACAACCTTAATCAGGACATCTATATTTAAGTGCTTAATAAATCAATTTCATTAATTGAACCCAAAATTCCGCTTTAGTGCATTATTATTAGTGCACTAATTTTAGAGGCGTGTTAATTTTGATGGTTGACTTGAAAATAAACCCTTTTTGAGAAAACCATAAATGCTAATAGGTTAATCCCATTGATGGTTTCTTTGATCTTTCCCAATTTATTTAAATAACTAAATTCATTCCAAAACCACCTCAATTGTATCTAAATCATTCCAATTATTGTAGCTAATTTTAGCTATGATATTATTACTTTATGGCCAATTATGGGAACCACTTGGGTGAACCAAGTGAATCTATGGCACAAACTAAATTGCATTTATGAATATAATGTGAATACAATTAAATGAATAATAATTTTAATGTATGTCAATCATCATAATTGACACAATAGTACTTATATATGGACTTCCTGATTAGGAGTACTAAGTACTATTGAGAGGGTTGTCAACATCCTGATTAAGGGTGCATCATTTGATGAATCCATATATTCTTTTTTATCAATTGTTGTATTTCATCAGCTGTATGATGAAATGTAATTGGGCTGAATGAAAGGCAAATATACACCACTAAGGTACTAATATTATGCCTACAATCTTCCCAATTATTAGAGTAGTAGTGCCTTCAATTGGGCTAAAATGATTGTAATTAAGTTAATTCAAGTGCCAAATTAACTTGAGGATATTTTAATAACCACTGCCATAATCCATAGCGGATTGGCATGGTTTTAATTAACTCATCTAATAGATGAGTATGGCCAGGAGTTGTCCTAGAGGTATAAAATACTGGCGCCTGGCCCTAAAATAAAAACAGCATCTTTCCATATCTTCATATTTTCATCTTATATCTTCTTATCCTAATTTGATCTTCATATTAAGAGTTTAGACAAGCATTCAGGGAGCTTGTCATAATTACCTGTTTCTGGAGAGTTCCCAATTAAAGAGGGAAAATTACCCTAGAAGAGACCAAGAGAGTCAGATATTGTTGTTCAGCTTTGTGAGCTTCTGAATGATTAGGAAATACCGTAAGACACATAGCATAATTGAGGATTTATTGGCTGAAACTCTTCCCAACTATTGAAACAAAAATACTTCTAAGTGAGCCAATCCTCAAAAACTCACAAGTGATTACTAAAAACCACCTTACACTTTAATATGAATAATCCATCCAAATACCAGGCAGGAGCTGTCAGAAGTTACGATGAATATGACATGGAAACCAGTGACAGAGAAGTCAATGAGTACTTCAACACTGCACGCCAGAATACTGAGGGGAGCACTTCATACTCCTTGGATCTAATCATGGCGGGAGGAGGGCATGTGGACACAACTGGTTCTACTGAGTTCTCCTCCAGAAGTGTGAAGGAGATGAGGGAGACCCTATTTCATGGGTATAGAATTGGTACATCAAAAATGGACCCATTTTTTGGGCTGTTTTACTAATTGAAGGATCAGACCTTCAAGATGGAGATGTATATGTGGTATCAAGAGGCGACCATGGCAACCCTGGAAAATGCCTCAACTGTACACAAGCAACCAACGAGTTTTTGGTTAGCTTTGTACAGCCCTCAATCAAGATACTCAAAAGATTCTGGATCAACAGAATCTAGAGCTTGCAGAAATTTACATAATACAAGAGGAGGAACGATCTTCCTGATTAGGCTTACTGGATAAGCTGAATTCCTATTTTGATGAAGTTAGAAAGGCTATTGTAAGTAATATAGAACAGGTAAGTGATGCCCACAGAAGAGTGAACTCCTTGAAAGATCAACTCAATGAAAAAGTTCTGAAAATTGCAGCTGAGGTCCTCTCTCTGCATGGACTGACCAGTGGGTGGGTCAATAATATCAGTAAATGCTGCCAGAAATTGGAGAATCACTCCAAATTTTTGTCATCTCAGACTGAATGTTTAACTGAAAATTCCACAATTGCTCGGAAAAGCCTCTTATAATTGAAAAACATGCATGTCCAGCTCGATGAATATATCTGAAATGAGTTGGGCATATTGCAAAAGAGCATCCAAGAACTGGCTGCCATCCAGTAGGGTTGAATAACAAGGAAGAATTTGAGCAAATCCAGGAAGAATTTATGAAACTTCAAACAACAATAGCATCTGTGCAGGCAAAGAACGTCGAACTTACTAAAGAAAAACAAGATCTTCAAACACAGCTATCAGCAACTAATGACCGCGTTGCCAATCTGACCAAAGATGTGAAGCACATATTGTCTTCTTAAATTGTCTTTCAGAAAGAACGTGAAGACCTTAAAAAGGAAGTCAATGATCTAAAAGAGAGAAGTTGTAACTGTTTGACTAGTCCTCAAGGGGAGGAGAGCAGCAAAACCTCTAAGTATTCAGGCAGAACACAACTGAAGAGATTACATAAGGCCCAAATTCAGGAGTCCAAATCAAGTAGTTCAGAGCAATTTCTTGAAGCAGAATCCTCTGGAGTTGAGACGGATAATGAAACAGATATTTCAGATGTTTGCTTGATGCTAAAAATCCTTGCTTCCATCTCAACTCCATATGACAATCATCATGAATGAACTTCAATTCTGAAAGAAGATTCCCCTTAGACATTCAAACTCTAGACAAAGCGTAACTCCTCTGGCCAATTCTGGGTGCAATGACTTCAAACCCTTGAATTTGCCAAAATTTGACAAAGAAGGAAATGTACATTCATTTATAAATTGTTTGAAAAGGCTATGCGAGGAGGATCAGATCATGCAAAGCTACAGCTCTCATTAATTGTCTGGACTCACATAGTTTCGATCTTGTTATGCCCTAATTGGGTGATGATTGGTCCTATTCAGATGCAAAAAAGGCCATTGTAAGATAATTTGGAGGCCCCAATAAACTATCAGCCAGGAAGACAGACTTAATCAATATTGAATTTCAGTGGAATGAGTCTATCTGAGACTTTGTGGATAGAATTTTCATGAGGCTCAGGTTTTACTTGGTTCAGGCACCATAGATGAATTTGATGTGAAGATTGCAATGCAGAATGCCATCAAGCTATACTGAGACTTGCAGCATGTTATGGTCCCAGTCTTTAGTCGGCCCTTGGGAGCATTAGAACTTACAGATTATCTGAGAGAATGTGCAAGTAGCTTTGACACCCCTAATTGACCCAAAGAGCAATCGAAATTTTGATTTTTGGGCTCAAAAAATACAAATTGAATGAACAGGGAAAAACAATTGACCTGTAAATCCGAAAAATGATTAGCAAACTGGGCTAATTACCTGTCATAATTGTGGCCTAAAAGGACATTATTCTAGCCAATGCTACAGACAGCCTGATAAGAAACCTGGGGTTAATGTGGCCTTGAAGGTTAACAATGAAGAGCAGGCGGGAAAAGAGCAGGTGGAGTAGAGATGGAATGCTCTACCTCCACCAATGCCTTAACACACATTCCACCCAACCCTGGGAAGCTTTTCTTGGCTGACAAAGTGGCTGAAGATAGCTTACACCACATTGTGGCTGATGACGTCTATATGGTTACTACCCAGGCCAAAGCAAAAGAATTAAAGCAATCAGAGGGCACTGAAGAAGCTCGGGCCAAAGTAGCAAAGCCCTACACCAAGCAAGTCATTGACCAAGGGCCAAGTAACCATCCTAAATGCTCAGCCAATATGCCCACACTACAGGACGTGCAAGTGGCCATACCTTTGAAAACTTTAGCAGAGAATTTTCCAGAGATCTGCTCAAGTTTGAAGTCCCACTTGGAACCAAACATTTACTTTAATATTCACCCAATAAACAATTCTGATACCTACTCTGAATGTACAGGGTAAGTCAAAAAGTAAAGGCAAATTTTATTTTCTCTGCTGCAATGGATGGCAGCACTGACTGAACAATGACATATCATAACCTCAAAGTTTTTTTGTTCTTTAGCTGTGTTGTTTCAGTGCTCAACTCCATTTGTAGTGATTTCAGGGCATTTTATTATGAGTGCCCCATTGTCCGTGTGCACCAAGGAAGAAATGAGGGGAGTGGTACGTTTTCTGCACTCTGAAGGGACTAAACCTGTGGAGATTATTCGCAGAATGCAGCAGCAGTATGGTGAGAGCTGTCTTAGTGAACACAAATTTATGAGTGGATAAATCGCTTTAAAAATGGTCATGTATCTATCTGCAATGAAGAGCGTTCAGGTAGGCCATCCACTTCAAAGATGGACAAGAACATTGAGACAGTTGAGAGAATGATTCATGATGATTATCATGTCAAAATTGATGATATTGCGCATGCATTGAACATTAGCCACAGTTCAGCAGTTGCAATCATCCACAAATCACTAAATTATTGCAAAGTGTGTGCTCATTGGGTACCACATCAAAAACAGACCAGCACAAATAGAAATGTTTGTAATTTTGAAATCACATTTAAGGCGTTTAGAAGAGGAAAGAGAAGAGTTTCTCAGTCGCATAGTAACTGTTGATGAGATGTGGGTCCATCATTTCAAACCACAGAGTAAGCGGCAGAGTATGGTGTGAAAACATCTATCCTCACCTACAGCAAAAAAGTTTAAAAGACAAGTTTCTGCAGAAAAGTTGATGATGACAGTGTTTTGGGATATGAAAGGTCCACTTATAATTCATTACACTCCTAAAGGTCAAACAGTGAATAGTGACAGCTACTGTGAGCTACTGCGAGTTCTGAAACCCAAAATCAAAACAAAGAGGCGAGGAAATCTTTCAAAAGGTGTGCTTTTGCTTCAGGACAATGCCCATCCTCATACTGCGGGGAAAACGATCCAGTGCATTCAAGATCTTGGTTTTAAGCTGCTGGAGCATCCGCCATACAGTCCTGACCTAGCTCCAAGTGATTTTTACCTTTTTGGTCTGATGAAGAAGCACCTGCATGAATCCAAATTTTCGTCAGATGACAAGGTTGTGGAGGTGGTGCACGAGTGGCTGTGCACGATGCCACAAATCTTCTTCCAGGACAGAATTAAAAAGCTTGTCAAGAGATGGACCAAGTGCATAGAAATGAGGGAGATTATGTAGAGAAATGATGTTACTTGTCATCTTGTTTTCACAATAAAAAGTTTCTTTTTAAAAATTTGCCTTTACTTTTTGACTTACCCTCATACTTGTGTGGATATTGAAGTATATAAAGTTTGAGTTTGAGCTATCGTTGATAGTGGGGCACCTATCAACATTGTCAGTACCAAATTGGTAAATAAGCTGAAAATTGCGCCCAAAGTTGCACACTGTTAAGAATATGGTACAGCAGGAGCCCATACTACTAAGTCGCTTGGGGCTTATAGCATGTTACCATTACAGTTTAGATAAATTGTAATTATGGCGCCGGCCATAGTCTTGCCAAATATCAGCTATGATATCCTTATTGGAACTAATTTTCTGAGAAGATTTGGTGTTGTCATGAACCATAAGGAAGACACACTGACTATTTTGGGGCAAAGCATCCCAATCTATTATAACAGAAATGGAAAAGTTGAAAAGAAACAGCTGAAAAGATATTTTAACCTGGCCTATAAGGATGGGATAGTCCCAATTGAGTACACAAAATCCCGGTTAAAAATTAAGGCCCTTCCAATGCAGATTTGAGAATCAAAGGGGATTCCATTACAATCAAATCAGCAGACTAAAGTGCTACCTGGAACTCAAGTAGTCATCCCTACTGGACTGAGTATTAAAATTCCAGAAAGATTATATGGGGAAATATACCAGCCATGGTGTAGATCTTGATTGGAGCCAAATATTGCACTGAGGGATAGTCATTCTAGGTCATAAGAAAGTTCAAATTTTATGTGCAAACCTCCAGAATCAGCCCATCAAGATATGGAGACATCAGGTTATTAGCTACCAACATTTATTTCTGAGCACCAAAATGCAGACATTTTACAGATTTGGGACCTTAGATGAGATAGGACTTCCCAATGATGAAATCATAAGCATCAATAACGTTGCCCCTATAGCCAAATTAGGGAACCTAACCAACACAGAAAAGGCTCAAGTGCAGAATTTATTTCAAAAATACCAGGAAATATTTGCAAAGGATGATTTTGACTTAGGTTGTGCTAATAATTTAATACACACAATTGACAAAAATGACCATGACCCCATCCAGCTAAGGCTGATTAGACATTTGAAAGCAGCAGAAGAAGTTATTTTCAAAGAGATAAAAGAACTTCTGATTGTGGAATGCTGGTCCCATTGAAGAGCCCTTGGGCTGCCCCAATTTTAATAGCAAAAAAGAAGGATGGGAGCAATCAGGTCATCGTCAATTTATTGAAAATTAAACAACATCACCAAGAAGAATTCTTATCCCCTCCCATGGATTGACAACGCCTTAGATCAACTTGGAGGCGCAAAGTTCTTTTCTGCTATGGATCTAATAAGTGGATATTGGCAGATTGATATGCCCAAAGAGGAACGCAAAAAGTGTGCCATTATAACTCAAGAGGGCCTATTCCAGCCGACCAGGATGCCACAAGGACTTTGCAATGCCCAGCTACGTTTCAAAGAGTGATGGACACGATCCTGGGAGATTAAAATTATCTTGTGTGTTGGTATTATTTGGATGATATAAACATCTTTAGCTGCACCTTCACCGACCACCTGTAACATCTAGAAGCAGTATTTAAGAGACTAGTGGCTGCAAATCTGAAAATCAAACCCCAAAAGTGCCAATTTTTCAAAGATCAATTGGAATATCTTGGGTTTGTTATTAATAAGGAAGGACTCTGACCCCAGCCATCTAAAGTGGATGCAATATTGAAGATGAAACGGCCCAAATCCAAGCGCAATATATAGGTTTTCCTGGGCATAATTGGTTATTATCGCCAATTCATTGCTGATTTTGCATGAATTGGAGAGCCGTTGTTTCATCTGCTTAAGAACAAGGTCATATTTGACTGATATCAGGCCTGTTATGAGGCATTTGATCAGCTTCTATTGGTCCTAATATTGCCCCAGTCCTTTGATATCCAGATCTTGAGCGTGAGTTTATTGTCCAAACTGATGCATCACTTAAAGCAGTTGGAGCTGTTTTGTCTCAAATAGGGGAAGATGACGAGGAACACCAAGTTGCCTTTGTTAGTCAGACCTTAAATGTCCACAAACAGAACTATATGTTGATGGAACAGGAATGCTTGGTGGTTATATATGCCTACAAGCAATTTTGAGTTTATCTCCACAGCACTCAATTTATAGTTATTACAGATCATTCATCCCTAAGATGGCTGAACAACTTGAAGGCACCTGAGGGCCGATTAGCGCAGTGGGCACTAAAACTTCAAGCCTATAATTACACAATTAAACATTGTGCAGAAGTAAAGCACCAAAACGCCAATTGCCTATCCCATTTACCTACGATTGCCACTGTCAGTTTGGCCGCTGATGAGCTATTTCAAAAGATGGTCAGTGGAGAATTCCAGGATGAGCCTGAATCTGTTCAAAAATTACTTGCAGATCTACAAAAAACACTTCAATCAAAAGGGGGTACTGTACAAATTTATTGATGGAAAAAAGGTCATTTTTCCACGACCCTCAGCCCAAACAGACCTAATAATGGCAGCGCATAAGGCCATAGGGCGTGGTGGATATAAGAAGACAAAGGAACATCTTAAATTGTACTACTACTGGGAGTTGATGCACTTTAATATCCAGGAAACACTGATGTTGTGCCAAATGCCAAGGTGAAAAACTGTTCCAAAAAAGCACATGTTAACAGCTTGTTCAGCCCAAGTTTGCTTGGCATACTGTATCAATAGATGTTGTCAGACCACTTCCCACTAGCAATTCTAAGGCCAAATACATTATCATGGCTATTGACCGCTTAACTAAGTGGGTTGAAGCCAAGGCTATTTGGGAAGTAGGTGCAACAACCACAGCCAAGTTTATCCTCAAGAATGTTATCCATAAGCATGGTTGTCCGCAGGTTATTCTGACTAATAATAGAACCAGTTTTACAGCCAACGTAATTATGAAGCTTAACCAGCTGGTGGGAGTAAAAGGTGTACTCTCTGCTCCCTACCATCCTGAGACAAATGGAATAGTTGAGCGTGTAAATGGGACAATTGTGAATATTGTCCAGAAATTAACCTCAAGCAAACCATCTGAATGGAGTACATTCCTAAGCTTGGCCATGTTCACATACAACATTTTGTATCACTCAGCCACAAAGTTGTCACCTTTCCAGGTCCTATATGGAAGACATCTGGCCCTACTATCACTGCTTTATTCAGTCCTAGAAGATCCTGGTAAAAGCATTTATCCTCAATACGTTGAGAAGCTTGCTGAAACCTTAATTAAGTTGCAAGCTCAAGCCTTCAAGAACAGTTTTGCTGTTAAAAAGGCCCAACACAAAAATGACTTGAAAAGTTGATATGATTTGGCCAAATTCAAAGTTGGGGAAGAGTTACTATTCTGTAACACATATGGATTGGGTCAATTATAGAAGTTAAATCACATTTGGGTTGGCCCATTTGTGATTATTGAGAAAATGTCAAGGTTTGTTTATACCATCAAAGAGGTTAAAATAGGACAAATTTATAATTGAGTCCATGCAAAATTCCTAAGGAAGTTTAGAAAAGGCCAATTAAAGAGAAAAAAATATATGTATACACAATTTATAAGAGAATAATAATTATGAAAAAAGAAAAATATATAAATAGTAAAAAAATATAAAGGGTGGTTAGCTGAGCAGGTAAAACTGCTTCCTTACTAAGTGCAGGGTTTGAGTTCAAAACCCATACTGGCTAGAAAAATTAAAACATAAGTATATACAAATAATTGAGAATAATAGTTATGAGAAAAATAATAATAAGAAAATATATATATATAATAGTAGTAAAAATTTTTTCTATAATCTATATACAAAGTGAAAAAAAGATTTTGTATTCCAAGTAATAAGAAAATTGTAAATTTCAATAGATAAAAAAAATTTTTTATTCCTCTGCTTTGAGGGGGGAGGTGCCTCAGGACCAGATTCCTCATTCCTGTGAGCCAATTCAGCCCAATCTAGCAGCTGAATGGAAAAAAACAGGGCCAAATGGACATCATTAAAGTTGGAAAAAATAATAAGATACTTTAACCAGGACTTTAAAACAATCTGAAAACATATTAATAGAAAAAATTTAGTCCAATTTATTTATAATAATGACTTTGTTTGGGAATAAGAGCAGTGACAAATTTTTGATATACTGAAGTGGTGTTATTTTCAGATATGAAGAAAGAATTGGGTAACTCAGGGTTTATATTCCAGTCAAGTGGGGGGAAATTTTTAGATTTTGATGGTTGGCTCAAAAATAAACCCTTTGAGAAAACTATAAATGCTAATAGGTTAATCCCATTGATGGTTTCTTTGATCTTTCCCAATTTATCTAAATAACTAAATTCATTCCAAAATCACCTCAATTGTATCTAAATCATTCCAATTATTGTAGCTAATTTTAGCTATGATATTATTACTTTATGGCCAATTATGGGAACCACTTGGGTGAACCAAGTGAATCTATGGCACAAACTAAATTGCATTTATGAATATAATATGAATACAATTAATGAATAACTATTTTAATGTATGTCAATCATCATAATTGACACAATAGTACTTACATATGGACTTCCTGATTAGGGAGTACTAAGTACTATTGAGAGGGTTGTCAACATCCTGATTAAGGGTGCATCATTTGATGAATCCATATATTCTTTTTATCAATTGTTGTATTTCATCAGCTGTATGATGAAATGTAATTGGGCTGAATGAAAGGCAAATATACACCACTAAGGTACTAATATTATGCCTACAATCTTCCCAATTATTAGAGTAGTAGTGCCTTCAATTGGGCTAAAATGATTGTAATTAAGTTAATTCAAGTGCCAAATTAACTTGAGGATATTTTAATAACCACTGCCATAATCCATAGCGGATTGGCATGGTTTTAATTAACTCATCTAATAGATGAGTATGGCCAGGAGTTGTCCTAGAGGTATAAAATACTGGCGCCTGGCCCTAAAATAAAAACAGCATCTTTCCATATCTTCATATTTTCATCTTATATCTTCTTATCCTAATTTGATCTTCATATTAAGAGTGTAGACAAGCATTCAGGGGAGCTTGTCATAATTACCTGTTTCTGGAGAGTTCCCAATTAAAGAGGGAAAATTACCCTAGAAGAGACCAAGAGAGTCAGATATTGTTGTTTAGCTTTGTGAGCTTCTGAACGGTTAGGAAATACCATAAGACACATAGCATAATCGAGGATTTATTGGCTGAAACTCTTCCTGACTATCAAAGCAGGAATATTTCTAATAAGCGAGCTAATCCTCAAAAACTCACAAGGTGCAATTCAGTTAATGCTGTGAGACCACTTTGCACCCAAGTGGACTCATAATCAGCCATAATGTGATTATATCATAGCTATTATTAGCTACAATAATTGGGTTACCTAGATGCAATAAAAGCAGTTATGAGGTGAATCTGATTTATCAGATTATGCAGACAAATTGGGAAGGATCAAAGGATCCATAAATGGGAGCAATCTATCAACATTGATGGTTTTCTCAAAGGGTTTATTTTCAAGTCAACCATCAAAATCTAATATATCCCCCCACTTGACTGAAATATAAACCCTGAGTTTTCCTGAATTCATCTTTAATGACTGAAAACAGTTCTTCCTCCGCTGACTGCAATTTTGTCATTTCACTTGAACCTGAACAATGATGTCAGTTTAATCCATTAAACAGACTATGCTTATGCATATGTTGGTAGCTCTCTCCGAGCAGCAGAGTTGGGGCAACTTATTCTTGCATCAACAGTTATGATTTCAACTCTACCCAAGACCATCATTAAAGAAGAGAGTTATTCTGGTTGTTGATCCCAATCAAGATTGATAGGTACAAACTTTGGTCTTGTGCATCAACAATTGTTCTAGCAGACAACTTTAGTGTAACGTTCAAGGCGTTGCCTGACCGCCACATTGCTCTAATCTTCCCTAGGGCAACTATTGAGGCCAAGGGAGAGGGGCACAATAGCTACAATTTTCATAAATGACAATCTGACAAATCAGATGCCTCAAAATCAAAGATAAACAAAAATTATGAGGCTGATGAGGGATAAAATTCTTGTAAGTGGCGCTCTGGCCAACCAAATGCTGCCAAATCAAATATTACTAAATGCAGCGATGAGGGAGTGGACCATAGAACACAAATTTCTGGCCAACTAGGTGCGGCTAAGTCTGAAGTCCTCAAATGCATTGACAAGGATAAAATCCTTGTAAATGGCGCTCTGGCCAACCAGATGCTGCCAAACAAAATATTACAAAAAAGGCAATGAGGATAAACCTCATAAATGGTGCTCTGGCCAATTGGATGCTGCCACTTCAGTTGAGGCTGAATAAGCCTCTCAGAAATGGCTATCAGGCAAATTAGAGGCTGCTAAACCCCTGTTAGTGATATTTAAAAATATGGACAAAGAGAATGGCTTAAGCTTTGAGAACAATTTAAAGCTGAATAATAAATGCAGAAAATTTTTGCAACTGTGAGGCTACCCGGTCCTAGTTATGGAATGGGTCTCAACAAGGAAATGAGGGTCTAGGTCCATGAGTTATGCCTGTTATTGAGAAGATGCCCGCAGACTCTGCGGAGAACAAGACCTACTCTTCTCCTTAAGCTCAATATAAATCTGAGCTGACTAAACTGTGTAAAGCAGTTTTGTCTTCTATAATATATAAATAACCTTAACGAAATAATTTTTTTGAAATTGGAAATTAGTTTTATTAAGTCCTTAAGAAAAACTGCAAATGGACCACAGATCAGACTTTGACAAGGCCATTGAGTCTTTATATGCTTTTTCTAGGGGTCAGACCCTCTAGCTGAGTGCCAGTATAGTCCTAGCTATGCCACAAACTTTCATAGTAAAGCGCTTCCCACATAGTCAGATTAGGGACATTTCCACAGCGGGATTATCCTGCCTGTGGGCACTTACCTGGGAACTCTTGCCTAACTGCTTTGTGGCAGTGTTCAAAGACCCCATCCATCACATTAGATGAAACTCATTCAACATGGTGTCTTTATTTTTGGACATGATGGACAAGCCATCAGAACGCACCTTGCCTGCGCAGTACAAACACCCAACCACGTTTCTGATGATCATCTTTTCTCCCCTATTCCTTTTAAGAGAAGTTGTCCATTTCCTTCCCTCCCATGACCATGTCCAAATCTACTCTTGTTCTGGGCAGCCCGCATCAGAATTTTGACAGACCCTCATTTCAGGGGAGCTGAGCACCCTACATGCCACCTTCTCATGTGTGAAACTTCAGGCCCAGCTGACCACTGCCTCAGGAGGAACTGCCCCAGTGTCACTCCAGATTGCTCAATAGTGACCGCCCTGCTCAGAAACCTGGCAGATTGGTTCACTGAGCTATTAAAAGCCCAGTCAATGCTCCCTCCCACCTTAGATGAATGTCTCCAGTTAGTTGAGATGGCATCCACACCAAATGACTCCCAAGACGCAGCATGGTCAGCACTCTTAAACCTCACACAAGGGAAGATATCAGTCATGGAGTACGCCCAGGTGTACCGCCCTTTGGCTAAGGTAGCTAAGGTCACCTCTATCCAGATTGCGCGGATGTTCCGCCAGAATCTCCATTCTGACATCCTCACTGCCATGGCTGCCACTCACCTAGGAGCCACCCCCGATGAGGAAATCTCAGTTGTGACCCAGGTGGAGGGCCAACTAGCATTATCTCAGGCAAAATCCCATCCCATGTCACAATATGGGAAGTTCCACAGCCGCGAGCTGAGTCTGAGCCAATCTCCAGCACCTTGCAGGAGCCCCCACAAGGATCACCATTCAGCTCCGTCAATGGGGTAAACCCCTCTGAGAACCCCATAGAGGGCAACCTCAAACCTTCCTACAACTTCCACCCTACTCTCACGTGCATTGCTACAATCAATAAAGGAAATACCTCATCTTATCTCTATGTACCCTACTTGTTACAGCTTTGGTGAAGAAAGGGGAAGAGGGAGGGTCAACTTTGGGTGCTGGTAGACACCGGAGCAGAGGACAAATATCTGGACTATGGGTTAGCTAAAGAAATGAAGCTGGAGCTGGAGTAGAAGGAAGTCATTAAACTTGCAGACACCTCAAAATTGGTGGGCAGTTGGAAGGTCAAAACCCAGGTGCTGCTGTGACAGGGGCCTCACACTTCTTAAGAATCATTTAGTGCTATTAAAAATCTGCCACACCCCATAATCTTGGGCATGCAATGGTGGCACAAGTACTCCCCTCAGTTCAAACTGCAGGAGCGCCTGGTCATGCTACACCCCAAGGGCCAACCTCCAGTGGCGCTAGATTTCTTCATCACTGGTGGAGGGAAGCCTGGGGTGAACGCAGTATTGGGGATGGAGCTGGGTGTGGACATTCCTAAAGAATTTTGTACATACACCCACCTTTTCCAGAGGAACCAAGCTCCCTCAAAACCCAAACAGGTCTTTCCCTATTACTTTCAAGTTTAAGAAAGGACGTGAAGTTTTCCAAGGGTTGCCCCATCTACCCTTTGAACCTGAAAGTGAAGGCTGCCCTAGAAGTTTATGCTAAGGAAATGCTAGAGCGTGGGATGATCATTTCTTCCAAGTCTCTAGTGGCTTCACCTATACTCCTAGTCCCAAAATCAAGTGGCGAGCTCCACCTGTGTGTGGATTACTGGTGGCTGAACACAATAACTGAGTCCAACCACTACCCCATTTCATTGATGGGACCATCTCTAAGATTATCTCAGGTAGTCAGGTTTTCACCAAGATAAATCTAGTCAATGCATTTAATCAAGTTCCTGTGATCGCAGAATAACAACAATATACAGCTTACAAGTGCCACTTAGGGGTTTTTGAGTACAAGGTGATGCCTTTTTGCCTCAAGAATGCTCCAGCAGTATTCCAGCGTACCATAAACAATGCCCTAGGAAGCCTAATTGGGAAATGTTGTGTGGCATATATGGATGATATCCTTGTGTTCTCCAAGACAAAGAGGATCACAAAAGTGATGTGCTGAACGTGCTGGAGGCCCTCAATAAGGTGAACCTCCGCTTAAAGCTAACAAAATGTGAGTTCTACAAGGACTCTGTCTCCTTCTTGGAGAAGGTAGTCTTCAAAAAGGGAACAGCCATATGCACTGACAAGTTGAAGGCAGTGAGGGAGTGGCCGACCCTTAAAGATAAAACTGGTGTTAGAAGCTTCCTGGGCATGGTGAACTTCCTGATAAGGTTTGCTAAGGATCTCTGTAAGACGGTGGCACCCTTAACCCATTTGACAGGGCAGGTGCTGTTCCATTGGGGAGAAAAGGAGGAAAAACTTTCCAAACCATCAAGGAGAGCCTCATGAAGGCACTAGTACTAGCCCACTCTGACGCCAACCACCCTTTCATAGTGAAAACTGACGCCTCAAACTTTGCAATTGAGGCAGTTCTGATGCAAGAGAGGGAAGATGGAGTAGACCATCCTGTAAGCTATTATAGCAGGAATGCTGCCCGCTGAGATGAACTACCCTAAGTATGACAAGGTGCTCCTACCGATTATATCAGCTTTGGAGTAATGGCAGCATCACCTACTATACACCAGACACCCTTTCACCATCAGAACGGACCACCGCACCCTCAAATTTTACAAGAATCCAAAGCACATGAACCAGCGCCAGGCCAGGTGGCACCTAGAGCTGGCGCCCTATGATTTTAAGATTGTGTACAAGCCAGGGGAGAGCAATCACATCCAAGATCACCTAAGCAGGGACCCAGGAAAGTCCTTCCTGAGGGAGGAGCTGGATGCATACAACACAGCAACTATGTTGCCCTCAAACGTGTTTGCTGAATCCAAAATGCTACCCATCAACTGAAGGACAAGCTCCAGGCCACCTAGAAAAGCTTGAAATATGGGGCCACACTGTGTAAGGACCTGGAGGAGGGGGCGGAGAATGAACAGCATAGGAATTTCTGCAAAAAGAAGGGCCTTATACTTTACAAAGGGCGTCCATGGCAGCCCAGCTGCAAGCTCCAGGAGGAGGCAATAAGCACATTCCACGACCACCCTTGGAGGGTCACCATGGGAATGAGAAAATGATAGAGCTCTTGGCCTGGAGTTTAACATGGCCAGGGATGCCAAGTGCCATGAGGGAGTACATCCTAAAATGTGTAACATGCACCTAATCCAAGCATGCTAGGCAGAAGCCTTTGGGGAAACTCAAACCACTCCAGATTGTGGAAATGCCATGGTCCTCACTGAGTGTAAATTTTATAATGGGTTTTTCAAAATTGAAGGGGCTTGATGCTGTGATGGTGGTAGTAGACAGAATGACTGAGTACACAGAATTCTTTCCGTGCTCCTCCAAAATCACAGTAAAGGGTATGGCGGAGATCTTTATGAACAAGGTATTCGCTTGCCATGGACTACTGGAGGAGATAGTGTCAGATAGAGGCCCACAAAGCATTGCCCGATTCTGGCAACACCTACTTGAAAATCTTCAGATCAAACCGTGAAGATCCTCAGCCTACCACCCTCAGTCAGACGACCAGATAGAACGAGTCTTTCAAGTATTCAAGCAGTATCTGCGATGCTACATGACCACTCAACAGGAACGCTGGACGGACTGGCTGAAACTAGCCCAAATTTGCTTACAATATCTTAGCACATTCATCAACGGGAATGTCACCCTTCATGACAAACTATGGGTTCCACCCAAAGATGGTGGAAAACACCCCCAGAGGTTCAAACCCAGCGGCGAATGACCCAGCATCAAAAATGATGGAAAACCTGAAAACTCTATGTGCAAATTTAACAAAAGTGATAGTGGTGCAGAAGAAAAAGGCTGACACTCACCAATCAGAGGCCCTGGTACTAAAGTTAGGAGTTTAAGTAACAATCAATGTGAAAAAGTGTTAGGTTCCTGCAAGCTGCAGGAAATTTGGACCAGTCGCCCCTGGGCCCATTCAAGGTCCTCCACCAGGTAAACAAAGTGGCATACAAACTGGAGTTTCCTAAGGGATCTCATGCGCATCTGCTACTGCATGTCTTACAACTGAAGAAGTTCAAAGGCCCTCTTCCAGAGAAACTGAAGCCAGTCCACTTGGGAAACCCAGGTGAGACTGAGTATGAGGTGGAGGAAATCCTGGACATGAAGATCTCTCAGAAAAAGCGTCGGTATCTAGTAAAATGGGTAGGTTACCTGATGGAAGAGTCCACCTATCAGACTGCTGACAACTGCAGCAACTGCCCGCAGAATGTGGAGGAGTTCTGAAATTGGAAGAGGCTCTCATCTGGGGGGTGATGTAACGGTCAAGGCATGGCCTGACTGCCATATTGCTCTAATCTTCCCTAGGGTGATGATTGAGGCAAGGGAGAGGGGCACAATAGCTATAATTTTTGTGAATGTCAATCTGACAAATCAGATGCCTCAAAATCAAAGAAAAACGAAATCATGAGGCTGACGAGGAAGAAATCTTGTAAATGAAGCTCTGGCCAACCAAATGCTGCAAAACAAAGATTACTAAATGCGGCAATGAGACAGCAGACCATTGAACATGAATTTTCAGCCAACTAGGTGTGGCCAAGTCTGATGTCCCCAAATGCATTGACAAGGATGAAAATCCTTGTAAATGGCGCTCTGGCCAACCGGATGCTGCCAAACAAAATATTACAAAAAAGGCAATGACGATAAACCTCATAAATGATGCTCTGGTCAATTGGATGCTGCTACTTCAGTATAGGCTGGACAAGCCTTTCATAAATGGCTATTGGGCAAATCATAGGCTTCCAAACCCCTGTTAGCAATGTCTAAGAATACAGATGAAGAGAATGGCCTGAGCTTTAAAACAATTCTAGCTGAATAATAAATGCAGAAAAGTTTCCACAACTGTAAGGGTACCCAGTCCTAGTTCTGGAATGGGCCTTGACAAGGAAACAGAAGGTTTAGATCCTTGGGTTATGCCTGCCATCAAAAAGATGCCTGCGGACTCCGCAAAGAACAAGACCCACTCTTCTCCCTAAGCTCAGCATATAAATGAGCTGACTAAACTGTGTAAAGCAGTTTCGTCTTCTGTAATACATAAATAAACTTAATAAAATCCAAAATAAATTTTGAAATTGGAAATCAGTTTTATTAAGGCTTAAGGGAAACTGCACGTGGACTACAGCTCAGAGTTTTGACAAGGCCATTGAGTCTTTATATGCTCTTTCTGGGGGTCAGACACTCTTGCTGAGCTAGTATAGTCCTGAATGTAGCACAAACTTTCAAAGTAAAGTGCTTCCCACAATAGTTGGATTAAGGAAATTTCCACAGCGGGATTATCCTGCCTGTGAACACTTTACTTGAGCACTCTTGCCTAATCGCTTTGTGGCAGTGTTCAGAGACCACGTCTGTCACATCTGTGTGTTCTTTCAATCTTAGAGAGCCAAAATTTTTCACTTCAACTGATATATTGGGATGGTGATCTCTTGCCAAGTTTATCTTTGCGCTCAGCCATTTCTCAATGGGTTAAACTTATAATGCAGTGTTGGGTTCGTCCAACTATTCTCATCATGGTCAACAACTCATTGAAATAAGGGCTGAATATGAGCGGCGTTTTAACCCTGTTTGTCTTTTGCTTGCTGAGGATCCAACCATATGACCTTAAGATTTTATTCAGGTTGACAGCTTTGTGGGGAAGGTCCTTAGTTTCTGGTTATGCCATTAGAAAAACAGCCCAATTTGCTTTCTCTTTGGGTCTAAATACTATTGATGTCCATAATGTTCATTTCCGCTTGGCTATTTGGGCAACCTTTGAAGCCTTGCACCAAGGTAGCGCTGATGACTATCTTCTTAGGATGGCCTTACTTGGCCATTTTATGCATATTTTTCCTGACTGGATGCCCTCAGGCTGCTTTTGCATGTTCCCCCTCTAATTGAGTGGTGGAAAGTCCAAGTTTATTGTGTCCAACTGTTGACCCTGGAGATATATCTGTACCAGACTGAATTCTTATTTGACTGTCTTTCCTGGGCGCTTGTTTTCCACCTGATTGCGGGTTTAATCAGATTATGGCAAATGGTTTTGTACCTCCCCTCTCAATCATTTGCTGGGAGTTGTCTACCACAAGCACGCGGCACATCAGGTTTTATGCCACTATGCCCTTTTCCTTGTCACCCAGCAACTAGATTGGGCTGAATTGGTGCACAAAGATGATGAATCAGGTCCTGAGTTGCCTCCTCCTCATAGCGGAGGAATAAAATTCTTTTTTTATTCATTTAAATTTACCAATTTATTATTACTTGTATGTAAATTATTACTATTTTTTATCTATATATATGGATATAGATATATATATTTTTCTTTTACTACTATAAATATCTTTTCCCATATTATTATTTTTTTATAATTGTGTATACATATGTTTGATTTCTTTCCTTCTAATTGGCTCTCTGTGACGTTCAAGGTGCTGCCTGACCGCCACATAGCCCTGACCCCCCTAAGGTGGGGATCGGGCCCTTAGTAATATAGATAATAATAATAAAAGCGTAGTTTTCAAGGGCAACAACCCTTGTAAATGGCAATCTGACAAATCAAATGCCAACAAATCAACTAAACCTTGGAGCAGAGATGGCAAGGGTTGATGTAAATGGTGACTGAGCCAAAAAAGGCTACCAACCCAAAGTCTGATGAACTAAATAATGATAATGACAACAGCAAAGGACAGCCCAGCAAATCAGGGGCTGCCAAGCCAAATTATGCCAAAAGCGGTAATGTCAAGAACTATGGCATTGAGAAGATCAGTGAATCAAGAGCTGCCAAGCCAAATATGCTGCTAGATGAAAATATTGAGAGCCACAGTGAAGGGCAGCTCAGCGAATCAGGGGCTGCCAAACTGAATTATACCAAAAATGAAAGCATGAGAATGCCAAGCTTTGATTCATCCTTTACAAACAATATTATATGCAGAAAAGTTTCCGTAACGCCTAGGGTACTCAACAAACGGTCTAGAACAGGCCTATATGGAAATATCAGAGGCCAAGATTCTTGAAATAGGCCCACAGATAGCCCACCATCTGCAGACTCAATGGGAACAAATTCCCCCATATCCCCCGCTTCCTAACATAAATACAACCAGGCGAAGGTGTTTAAGACAACTTCATCTTCTCATATATACAATAAAAACCCAAAATCTGAAATGAAATTTTAAATTTTAAAATCATTTATTCAGATTTTGGACTTTTCTTTCTCATTGCAAACACTTTTGCAACCTATTCAATTCAAGGCTCAATCTAGTTTGATAATCTCATAGAGGAGATTAGTCTGCGCCCATGTCTGGGAGCAGTTGGGCAAGCAAGGCAAGAGGAGCAGGCGGAAGGCCCGCGGCCTCTAACGTTCAAAAATGCCCCAGAGAATCCAGCGGAATAGAAAAAAACTCTCAAAAACCCGGCGGTCACAATTTCCCCAGAGATACTCGCGTGGCAAGCACAATGCAACCAGTACATCAACACGCCACACTCCCAGCCACTTTCGTCGGTGGAATTCAGAGTATGTGTGTATCTGGACATCCAAAAAATGGCCTTATGGGAAAAATTTTGTGAAGATGTACACAAAATTTTCCCAACCGCGGTTTATGTTACACCTCACTCCATGTCATGCGGTTGGCTGGACCTGGGTTTCAAAAGCAAAATAGCAGCAGATGAGGCTGCAGCGGTGCGCATAGTGGTTGACCTTCCTGAAGGGCAACAGGTCGTTGAAACCAAACGCACCAGATGGACAAAATCAAACCAAATTTTCCTCACGTTTGACTTTTTGCCTACTACAGTAAAACGTGATATTTTGGAGCAACACCTGAAAGATGGTCTTGCCATATATGGCAAAATACAATCTTTTGAAATGCAACGTTTCACGCTGATGCCACACCTGTGCACTGGCAAAGCCATCGCAGTTTTGACTCCAACTGAGGAGATCATGAAGGACTTAACCCAGATCCCGCACTCCACCTTTATTGACATTGCAGGGCATACCACCCACCCATTCCGGGTAACTGTGGACAGCGCGCCCCCCATTTGCACCCACTGTGACGCGTTCAGACATAAAGTGCACGCATGCCCCATCAAGGAGGGTGTCACATTCCAAGAGCACCCCTCAGCGGCCATGGCCAGTGGAGAGGCGCACTACAAACCAACCGCAAGCACCAAGGAGGCTTTCCCGTGGGGAGCACAAGGCTGCTACCTATTGGTAAAGCCCATCTCCCCACAGGAGCAGAAGAAGGCCAAGCAGGCCCATAGGGCCATGGCCAAGGAAGCGGCCAAGGCCACCACCACCATCCCACACTCACAATGCAAGGAGGACATGGAGACCTTCGTGGCGGAAGTGACTTAAGAATCCATTGCCCAATCAGATTAGGAGGCCCATGCTGAGTGGGCCACTCAATCCGAGGATCCAATGGGAGATTCAATCTCACCCAATCGCTGCACCCAAGCTCTGGCCAAAACTGACTTGGGACCTATCCCAATTAAAATTTTTTTTTGCCCCACTCGACGGTGCACTGAACTTATCCGCACTGCAAAAAATTCGTCTGACGTCAGGAATACAAAAAGTGAAGGCCAAAGCCAACGCGACTCTTTCCACAAAAATTAACAAAAACCCCAATAGCGTTGCTGCTAACACCCACACTGCTGTGAAAGCCCAAGGGGACCTTGAAGAGGCTGGTGGGCCCGGGGGGCCCACCCCCTCACACCTAAGGTGCAATGGGGGAAACCTTCACTCTAGGGATGCTGAATATCGCCGGACTCAAGGCCTCCCCATCCTGGGCTAGGAAACTGAGTTTTTTAAAACACAATTTACCCGTGGATATCCTGGCCATCCAGGAGTCCCACCGTCCACAAGGTTCTGAGGAAGCTTGGAAAACAATGCTCCTCCCATCCATATCCTATTGGTTGAAGCACTGTGGGGTGCTAATATGGAAAAATAATTTTTTCAAATTCACATCCTCAGAAACATTCCTAAATGGCTGAGTGCTTGTAGTCACCTTCTCGTGGGCTGACGTTGCACTCACAATCGTCAACATTTACGCCCCAAACGGTGCACATGAGCATTGGGAATTTTTCTCGTCGGTCAAATCCCTTCTGCTACCCCCTGATTCTTTCCTAGTTGGCGACATGAACTGTTGGCTAACCTCACCAATGGACCGGTGGCTGCCCTCACCCCACGCACCACAGGGTCACATAGAACTACGCGTTCTAAAAGCCACCCTTGGGTTAATGGATGCGCTGCCGCAACACGCCCCACTGCTCAAAAACATGACGCATCCCCACGTCCACAACAGCCAATTAAGGTCCATGACCTGCATCAACTTTATTCTAACACCGGTGAAATTCCAACCTCACATCTCCCACTTCAAAACAATGAAAATGGAATTCTCCAACCACCGACTGGTCTCAATAACATACCACTTACCCGTCACAGTTGCAAAGGCCCCACATTGGTGTAAAATCCGCCCCCCTGAGCTCACGTTGCCAGGATTTTCCATGTGGGTGGAAGAGGCAACTTTGGCGAAATTGTTTGTTGCACCGTTTTGTGCAGACCCCATTTCCACATGGGCAACTTTCAAAGAGGACACCATCTGCCACTATTGCCATCTCTCCTCCAGATGCTCATGAGCCACATTGGCGGTTATCTCGCGTGCTCTGGTGGAATTGGCCCACTTGGAGTCCAACATTCCAGCCAAAGGATAAAGCCCTGCATGGGGCCAGAAGTGGGCGGAGGCAGCCGCCCACCTCAACGCACTCAAAAAGCAACACAAACATTGGGTTTGTGTCCGATACAGGGCCACACGCATCAATAAAGGTGACAAGTGCACCGCATACTTTTTTAAAAATTTTTTGCACCACGCCAGAGCATGGCCTGCACACAGGTGTGAAGATCGGATAATTCCATTGTGGACACACCAGCTGAAGTGGCAATCAAAATGCAAAAATATTACTCCAAGTTATACCGAGCTGAACCAATTCAGCCAGCTGAAATGTCAGAATTTTTTGACTGAGCTCATATCTGCACCGTTTTCTGATACCCAGAAATAATGAATTTAATTACTCCGAACAAATTATGGACAGCCATTCGCGGTGCGCCAAACTGAAAATGCCCAGGCCCAGATGGCATTCCATATGAGTTCTACAAAAAATATTTCAAATATATATCCCCATTGCTGCTAGCCTCACTTAACCAAAGCCTGTTGGAAACGCGCCTCCTACCAGGAGGACGTGAGGCCTTTACTGTCACACTCTTCAAGAAAGGGGATAAGCTTGACTTAGCCAACTGGCGCCCCATTTCTCTAACAAACACAGACACCAAAATTTTAACAAAAATTATGGCTAACCGTTTAGGGACTTTAGCATCTGCCACCATCTCCCCAGAACAATTTGGTTTCATCCCCAGAAGGTCGATTTGGGATAACGTGCACTCCGTGGCTAATGTATGTCAGTCCACAGCCTCTGGGGCGATTGTATTCTTGGACCAACAAAAGGCCTATGATAGAGTAAACTGGGAATACCTTAGGGCCTGCCTCCATCAATTCTGCCTACCCCCCGCCTCATAAACTGGGTGATGCTGCTCACGGAATCTGTGACAATGGCAGTGCATGGCCCAGGCTTCCTAACGGAAGTAGTCCGCCCTCAAAGGGGCCTGCGACAAGGGGACCCCCTCAGCCCACTCTTAGACAACTTCAGCCTTGACCCACTACTGCGAAATGTGAATGCCCAACTCACTGGGCTCCATGTGCCAGGCCAAACCCCAGTCAAGATGATGGCATTTGCAGATGATTGCGTGGTGGGGGTGTCTAATAACAAAGATGCACGTGCGCTTGAAGCTTTCATCCAGGAATATTCCCGGGTAAGCAACGCGGCACTGAATGCCTCCAAAACTGAAATCATCCTCCTTGGTCAGTTTCAGAACTGCTGGGCCCCAGCAATTAGTTCCCAACCCAGCCCATCTGCTCGCCCACGTCCACGCCTTACTAACTCAACACACACCGCTCCACTGGTGCTCCCCTTCGTGCCACGTCCTACCATAGGACTGGTGCGCCATCTGGGCGTGTGGATGGAGGCAGGCGGATATGCATCAGCAGTAATGGAATGCCGTATACTGGACAACGTGACGAAGCAAATCGCCTCTTTCAGAGCCCACCCTACTACCCTCACTGGCAGGAGTGTTCTTGCCAACTCTATGCTCCTATCCAAAGTCTGGTTCAGAGCCCACGCCATCCCCTTCTCACCAAGCTTCTTCAAATCCCTGTATGCTTTGCTGCAAGGATGGCTTTGGTCAGGCCGCCCTCCACCAGTACGGCTAGAGGTCATGTTTGTCCCTCATCATCATGGTGGCATGGGCCTGCTTGACTTCAAAGCCCATGCTGCCAAGATCCTGGGTACTTGGATCGCGGCTGTCACTGCTCCTACACTCCCATCCCAACACTGGTCCCGCGCGGCCCGCTCCAACTTCTCCTGAGCCTTGGGCCTCAACAATCCATCAAACCCCCACTCCCTGATGAAATACCTCACATCACACATATCGGCCATAGGTCCTCATGGGACTAAAACCCACTACAAACGAATCCTACTCTACATGCGAAGTGCAGAGTGGAGAATTCGTATTAGCAGACATACAACCTGAAGAGGCCACCCCTCTCCTCAGTTCACACAAGAGGTACAGGGGCTAACCATCCATGATGGCGTGATCCCCATTCAACCCCATGTCCTATCCAGGGTGGACTACCTGGACATGATGGACATTCCTTACTCCACTGAGACACAAAAGACTATCTGGAAATATGCACACCATCCTCTGTTGCAGCCTCAAGTCAGCTCCCATGTGTGGCGCTGCCTGAGGCGGGTGTATCATACAGCTGAGCGCTCTAACGCTTTACACTCATCCTGTGTCATGTGTGGACAGTATGGAACGCTGTTCCACCGCCTGGAGAAGTGCCCCACCTCTAAAGTGATATGGCGCGAAGTCCAACGTCTGCTGGGCCAGGATCAAACGCATCCCTTCAGTCTGTCAAGAGATATGTTTGCTTCATCAATGGCCTCCCCCTCCCACCCTCCCTCCGTGCTCTGGTGGTTGCAATCGCCATATGTACTATCCACACGATTGTCTTGGATGCCATCGCTGGCTCCATCCCCACCCTCCCAGAAGCTGTCCACAGATTCCGGTCTCATTTGGTGGACCACTTTCAACCGTGGATGTTTGGATATCTCCCACCGCGTCGCCAACAGCTGGTCTCCTCCTGGTTCCCAGTCTGGTTCATCAAATCAGACCCCTTCCTCCACACGTGCTTAATAGTGGCTACGGCCCCTTCACACGTTCCCTCCCCCTCCCCCATAAGTGGCGTTCCCACTGGCATAAAGAGATAGCATCGCTTCTCTGGGGTGCCTCCCCTGTTACTAAGTTTATCTTTCCTGAGTCATATTCAGAAGTGTCCATCCCATGGTCGGCCTTCCCCGCAATAAATTTAAAATTTATTCAGATTTCGGAGGAAAACCCTTGGATTTTGAGTTAAAAATGGTCTATTTCATGGACTTTGACAGACAGTCGACTCTCTGTATGCTCCCTCTGGTGGACAGATTGTTCTCCTCAGTGTGAGAATCGTCCTTACCATATTCCAAGGATACCTCAATCGCTCATCAAGCCAACGAACAAAGGACCTAACCACATAAGCACTATCATGTTTGTGGGCCCTCACTTGGGATCTCTTGCCCAACTGTTTTGTGGCAATGTGGTAGGACCCCATTTGTCACATTAGATGAGGTTTTTTAATCTCATCTCCCTTTTATGGGATGGGATGGAGAAACCATATGAGAGTGCCCTACCATTTGATATGAGCAAACAACCACTCTCCTGATGGTTATATTTTCCATCTTGTTCCTGCTGAGGGAAGCCGCTTGCCTCCTCCCATCCCAAGGGAATTCACTTGCTTATGCTAACACATTGATGCCACATCCAAGTATAGACAAGCACTGACCCTCGGAGGAGTTGAGTGTAATGCATGGAACCTTCTCTCGCATTAGATTGCATTCCTGCCTCACAGCGCCACTGGGGATACAACATCCGCATCCCTCCAGATTGCTCAGGTGATAGCGGACCTGCCAAAGAACCTGTCCATCCGGCTCACTGACCTCTTGGAAACACAGCTTACCCTTCCAGCCTCTCTGGAGGACTGCCTCCACTTGGTTGAAAGAGCCGCCACCCCAAACAACTCTCAGGATGCCGCCTAGTAAGCGCTTTTGGCCCTCAGCCAAGGGAGAATGGACGTTAAGGAGTACGCTCAGCTGTTCCAGCCTCTAGCCAAAGCTGCAAAAGTGTCTCCTTCCCAGCTCACATGGATGTTTATACAGAACCTTCGCCTGGACATCCTCACAGCTATGACCGCTTCCCGCCTGGTGGTAACCTTGGAGAAAGAGGTCACTGTTGCCTATCAGGTAGAGAACCAGCTAGCCTTGGCCCAAGCCAGGACCCCTGTGCCTGGGAACCATGGTAGATTCTGCATACAATGCGCGGAGTCAGAGCCCATCTCAAACCATGTGGGGCAACAAGAGCAGGGGGCTCCGGTGAAACTGCCCCATGCTCTGCAGCTCCTGCACCCACAATTTCCAGCTATCAGACGGCCCCACCTACAACCTTCACCTAACCCCCGCTTGCATTTCTTTACTTAATAAAGGAAATAGTTCCTCCTACCTGTTTATTACATTTACTTTGAAGCGAAAGAAGAAAGGGAACTAGATAAAGTTAGAAAAACTGTGGGCGCTAGTGGACACTGGAGCTGAAGAAAACTACCTGGACCAGGAGCTAGCCAAGAAATTGAAGTACAAATGCATGAAAAGGGTACTGTGACTCTTGCGGACACCTCCAAGTCATCAGAACGCTGGGGGATTGAGACCAGGATCAAGCTTTAACAGGGACTCCACCACTTCTGGGAAGACTTTTGCACTATCCAGAACCTGCCCCACCCCATCTTTCTGGGCATGAGATGGTGGCACAAGTACTCCCCACATTTTGATCTGAAGGAGGGCCAGGTAATGCCTCACCCAAGGATAAAGAGCCTATAATGTTAGAATTCTTTGCCTCGGGCAGGAGCAGGCCTGGCGTGAACTCTGTGCACCTAGGGACGGAGAGGGAAAAGATACCAGAGGAATTCAGAGACTACGAACATCTGTTCCAGAGGAGCGTCGCTGCCACCTGCGCTCTACAGGGACCCTTCACATTCTTGTTCAAGTTCAAAGGGGATGCTGAGCTCCCAAAAGGAAGCCCAGTGTACCCCTGAACCCCAGAGCGAGGGAAGCCCTAGACCAGTATGTGAAGGATATGTTGGAGCAAGGGATGATTGTGCCTTCAAAATCTCCAGTGGTGTCTCCCATCCTCCTAGTCCCCAAGGCCAATGGCGAGCTCTGCCCCTGTGTCAACTACACCCATTTGAACGCCATAACTGAAACAGACCCCTATCCCATTCTGCTAATGGCGAGCATCTTCCAGATGATCGCTGGAAATCAAGTATTCTCAAAGTTGGACCTGGTTGACGCCTTCAACCATGTGACAGTTATACCCAAGCACCAACAGTACATGGCTTTCAAGTGCCACCTAGGGGTATATGCGTACAATTTCATGTCGTTCAGACTTAAGACCACCTCAGCCATTTTCCAAATGACCATTGACCATGTCTTGGGTGACTTAATTGGGAAATTCTGTGTCGTGTACATGGATGACATCCTGGTGTTCTCTAAGTCTTGCAAAATGCACATGGAGGATGTCAAGAAGGTCCTCAGGGCACTGGACAAGGCTAACCTACAACTGAAGACCTCCAAATTTGAGTTCTACAAGGGCTCAGTATCTTTCCTAGGCAACGTTGTATTCTAGAAGGGAACAGCCATCTTCCCAGACAAGCTGACAGCAGTGAAAGTGGGCAGCACCAACGGATAAGACAGGTGTACACAGTTTCTTAGGTGTGGTGAATTTCCTGAGGAGATTCACAAAAGACCTCTCAGAAAGAGCCGCACCGCTCACTTGGTTGACCGGGCAAGTCCCTTTTCAATGGGGAGAGGAGAAAGAGATGGCGTTCCAGGCCATCAAGGAGGCCCTTCTCACAGCACCAGTCCTAGCGCACCCAGATGCCGATTGTCCATTCATTATGGAGACAGATGCGTCAAATTTCACCATTGGGGCGGTCCTCTTTCAGACAGTGGAGGATGGTTTGGATCACATGGTATGCTACTTCAACAGGAAGATGCTACAAGCGAAAACAAACTACCCCATCTATGACAAGGAACTCCTGGTGATCGTCACAGCACTAGATGAGTTGCAGCATCATCTGTTGTATGCGCGCCACCTGTTCACGACCTGGACTGATCACAGGGCCTTGAAGTTCCATATGAGCCCCATAGAATGAACCAGAGACAAGCCCGCTGGCACCTAGAGCTATCTCAATATGACTTCAAAATAGAATACAAGCCCAAGGAGAGCTACTTACTCCCAGACCTACTTAGCCAGGACCCAAAATGACCCTCGTGAAGGAGGAGCTGGACAAGTTCAACATGGCCACAATGCTCCCTCCCCAGGTGTTTTCATCAATACAGGAAGAACGCGCCAACTTAATAGAGAGAATCTGGACAGCCCAACAATGCACCAAATTTGGTGACAAGGTCAGGAGAGAGATAGAGGGAGGGGACCTATAAAAAATTTTGCTTAAGTGGTTGATTATTGGCTGTCAACCCAGTAACCTTTTTACTGCACAGGTTCAATTTCCTTGTGCACTTTGTCACGATGTATAGAATGTATTAATCAATAATAGTATGGAGACTATTATCCGTAGTTGAGATTGAACTATTATTAGGCCCAACGCTTCAGCCAGTACTTCTGATTAAATACTCTGTAAGTCATACTTGTAGGGATTCATTCCCTATATTCTTGTCCACCCAATCTTCATTAAAAACCCCAATGACAGTCTCTCTCAGCCCAACGCACAGTTGGCAGCTATCCCTGATTGTGGTTCCTTTGTCTCTAGATCCCCGCTTGGATCTTTACTCTTCTCTCTGAGAGTCTTCCAATTATTGCCTTCTGCAATTATATCCTTAAGATAGAATGACACAATAGAAGCTGATAGTCAAACTATACACTGAATCGATAATATTAATGTAAAGTACTTGTTATCTTCAAACTAAGTTTTCTATTCTGACTTTTTTATTATAGTAAATCCTAAGGAATTATATAGTAGGGGATGCAGCTGTCTAACCCTCAGTTGACACCTCTTCAATGAAATGGCAGCCGTTGCTGTTGAATCACCCTTCCTCATCTCAGCAGCGATGATCTTCCCCATCCTGGCTAGGATTCCATTGTTGGACATCCTTGAGACCTCAAACGGAAAGAGTCAGAAAACGTGTCCCTAACGTTTTCCTCTCGATCCAAGTGTACCAACCATAATTGGCTAGCGACCTGCTTAGATAATGGGACTTATTACCCATTATGGCAGGTCACTTCACCAATCAATATATTAGTTGCAGGCGGCATCACTCACCTCACAACTCACTATTCATTCCAAATCAATCAGTGATGAAAACTGACCGATCCCAATCAGTACATCTGATATTGAATCACTATCAGATGCCCCTACTTCGTCAGCCACTCCACCCGATGAGGTCTTAGGTATTCATCTGGATCAATCCCCAATGGATAAAACCATGTGAATATCCCAAAATTCCCTGAACATAGTTCCTCCAAAACTTGGGCCAACCAATTTCTGATTCACTTCGCCTTAGGAAATTTTCCCCTAGCGATACCAGGTAATCTAGCAGGCTGGGAATATGGGCAAAAATCCCAACACATCTCCCCTCTAGCCTAGATTTCCAGCAAGAAAATGACCGGGGAATGAGAACACTGCTTTGGAGACCTGGTCAAATACTTCATTGGTTCAAGCGGAGTACACTCATCAATACTCAACACTGCTTGGGACAACCTTTGGCATACGGCATTCTTCCTCTTCCTCTTCACTACCACCTTCTCAGAGTGCGGTCCCCACAACCTTCTGTCATGCTGGGCTGATCGATTTACTCATGACAATATTAGTCCCAGGATCAAGTTTTCCCCACGTCAGGGTATATGACCCACAGTCATATTCAAGATTCTTGGTCTGGCGTCCTTAAATTCCTGATTTTCTCCTTGTACTAGACAGTAGACTCTTGCCGTCAATGTTTGTTTCATGGCTTGATTAAGAATATTTTTTCTATTCGCCCTCATTATTTCACTTATAACCTTTTGTCTGTAAGTCATTCCTAATTCTTCCTTTGGAGAGCTTATCCCATTAGTTTTGAGATTAATTTCCACGAAATTGGAGCTTAATGGATTATAGAGTGCATAATGTCAACTTCTATATAAGTCTGACATCCCCCTCTCATCCAGCTCATATGTCAAATTTCAAAATTTCGCTACCAGTAGCTCCTCAATAGTCTGTCTGATCTAGACCTCCATCTTTTCCAGCAGATGAGTTGGGATTCTCGATGGAACCTCTTTTATGGTCCTTCCAGGACTCATAGGCCTAGTCTGGCACAAGCGGCTAGTCCTTCCATCAAATTACCAGAAATGGTAACTAATCCCTCCATAACCAGGTTGGCCATCATTTCAAACAACTCTCAGCCAACTTTCCCTTGCAGTCAATTCCAGAGTTGGACTTCAAAACCCTCCTGGATTTGACTCCCTTTGCTGATGCTCCAAACATCATCATAGATGCTCCAAAGATTATGTTGGTTGCTCTAGATTGTTCATTCCTGGATGGGTCAGACTTGCTCCCTGAGTTCCTCTTCTGACTCGGTCAGTTTTATAAACCCACTGTTCTAATTTCTGAGCTCTCTATCTGTAACAGCATACACTTTGAGCTTTTTTCTTAATTCTGGGCTCAAGTCACTAAGGCTTTGATATTAGTGCTTAATTGTCTGATCTTGTTAACATCCTGGATTGGGATATCACTGCTTATGCTCTCCACTTTGATGGCCAAGTTCTTTGTAGTTGGTCTATGAAGCTTCCAGCCTCTCCTGGTTTTCACCAGTCATTCAGTTTTAGCTTCCAGGAAGCCCATAGTCGCCGTTTTCAGGATGCAATCCGCTCTCTGCACAACTACCTCTTCTCCAGAGCTTCCCATCAGTATCTTCCACTGATGGCGTTGATAGGGGGCATGATTTGGCAACCCCCATCAAGTATTCCTTCTTTGTTGCTGGCCCACATGTCCGGTGTCCTTGATGAAGCCCGTCAGCAGGCGCTCAAGACAAATATTCTGGCTTGTGGGACATTTGGAGATTTTTAGCTCGCTGGTGCTTATAAGCCTAAAAATCCAACAACTGGGGAGAAAACCACTTAAAATATTAGGGTTAAATAAATAATAAAACTTAGGAATTCTGGGCTTTTTTGTGTATTTATTGATAGCCACGGGGGTTAAGAAAGGATCCCTCTTATTCAGTTAATGATTCATACTTAACATATTAAAGTTTGAGGTTCAGATTGCTTAGCGCATTCTGAATTAGAAAATATGCGAGAAGGACCTATTGGGTCATTTTAAACTCGCATCACTTCAGGGAGCCGCAGACTTAAATATGTCTGACATTTCCCCATTTCTCCCGTGATTGCCCCTCAACATTCTTTGTCAGGCCCCTGGGAGGCAAATGTCCGACATGGCTCTGGTGCCATATCAGGATTACTTGGGGTTATTCACTGATTGCATCTTTCTTTATTGCTGCTTTCCTCCCCACTCTGGGGTTTTGCGATTGGCATCTTCTGACATTTCAATTTCCCTTCCCCTAGTCACTTTTTCTCAGGGCTTGGCATCCACTCAATGAATGTGGTTTCATGTAGGTCTCGCCCTCACAAGCGTCTGATTGCATATCAATTTTTATGGGCTGTTTATTCCTACCACAATCCATCCTCTCTCCCCCAAGAGGCGACATAGGCGGAATCATCCCTGTACTGAGGATGATCAATAAAAATAAAAATTTTAAAAAATATATTGGCTTTTTATCTATGCAGTTTATAATTTTTTTCCAATATTTTTTATTAATTTTTTTATCTTTATTCTTCTTTTTTACTATGAGACTTGACTTTTTTCAGTTCAGAGGTCCATCTATTCCCTAAACTGGGTCCTTGGTACTTAAACCTGCCAGTTTTCCATGGTTCAGAGGTCCTTTTTTAGACTTAACCATCTAGATTGGTTCAGAGGTCCTTTTTTGGACTTGACCTAATCAGGACATGACCAACTTGATGGTTCATCAGTCTTTTAAGAATTCTTTTATTTTTTCTTGATCCAATGCTTTAGATACTTAATGTGGACTCGATTTACAACTCTTCCATCCAAGAGATTCTTGATGGAGTAAGCATCAGTTGCCATCTTGACGATTACTTTGAACAGACCCGCCTACAATGCATCTAATTTGTTTCTTCATCTGAAACCATGCATATCACAATAGGCAACTCTTTCCCCTATTTGATATTCTTATGCCGGTCAGTTCTTGTCATCCATCATTTCGCTCATATCCTTTTCTTCAAGGTTGTATTTAATGCTTGCAATTGCATATTGATCAGGATACTCGTCAGTTGGTTCAAGTATATCTCAGTACTCATCCCTGATGTAGGTTTTACCACTGAATATAAAATCAGCGGCAACATGGCCTTTCTTCTTTATAACAATTCAAATGGCATCTTTACCATCGCCATATGATGACTAATGTTGTAGGTGAACATCACCAAACTCAGGTACGTTCCCCACACAGAAGTTCTCCCTACAACTAGCTTCCTCAGCATCGCGGCCAACGTTCCATTGACCCGTTCTACCAGTCCGTTTGTCTTTGGCTAATATGGTACTGACACGACTCCTCAGATCCCCATTATTTTGTTTAACCTCAGGATCACATGAGATGTGAAATTGGTCCCATTATCACTAAGCAGGACCTGCGGACATCCATGCTGGTATACTACTTGATCCAGGATGGACCAGTCGGTATCCAGTTGTATTATTGTGTGGTTTATGCAGCTGGCACTCCACGCAACAAGCCAGATGATCTGTGACATTGTAGTTGAAGGATTCCCAGTAATAATACTGGCAAATATGGTCAATTGTTTTTCTCAGGACTCCATGCCCAACAACCTTGTGAGCTGCTTGTACTATTGCTGCTCTCTCCGATGGTTTTGGGAATAATAGACATTTCCCATTTATCATCTTGAATACTTGTCCATCCATGATCTTGGTGTTTTCCATCGCTTTTGAAGCGCACCTTGGATTTCTCAAGGCTCATCCCCAATTCTTCCTTTGACCATTCTCTGGAATAGCTCATCCGCCTGCAAGTATACCAATTGGACCATTGGCAACCACAATAAGCCATCCGCGTTCTGGTGAGAAGCCCCTGCTTGGTGGACTATCTCATAATCACAAGCCTGAAGCTTAAGTGCCCATTGGGCCAGTCGTCCTTCTGATTCCCTTATAATGTGCAGCCAATGCAGCGAAGAGTGGTCTGTCACAACCTTGAAGTGAATTCCGTGAACATACACCCAAAACTGCCTACATGCGTAAATGACTGCAATACATTCACGCTCAGTCACGGTATAGTTCCTCTCAGCAGCTGAGAGTGTCTGGCTCACATACGCCACTGGATGCTCGTCCCCAAGTTTGTCTACTTGGCTCAGTATGGGGCCAATCGCCATAAATGAAGCATCAGTTTAAAAGATAAACTCCCAATCGAATTTTGGATATTTCAGAATCAGCGAATCTATCAAATACTGGCATAACTCATTAAAGGAGCCCTGGGCCTCTTCATTCCATACAAATCCTTTTTTCAGATCCTTTAATAAATGAAATAGAGGCTTGGCTATTTGGGCGAAGTCCTGAATAAATCTTCTATAGTATCCAACCATCCCAAGGAATACTTGGATGTCTCAGACACTCTTTAATACAGCCATATGCTCTATAGCTGCTATCTTCTGGGTTTGTGGCTGCAATCCACTTGAGCTGATCACAAATCCCAGGTGTTTCAACTCAGTCTTGAAGGAGTGGCACTTCCTTGACTTGATCTTCAGGTTAGCCGCGGACAGTCTCTTAAAAACTTCTTCCAAGTGGTGCAGGTGATCAGTAAACATTCTACTGAACACATTGATATTGTCCAGATATACCAGGATGCATGACAACTTCAGGTCGCTTAATATCGCGTCCATGGCCCTCTGGAACGTCGCAGGCGCATTGCAAAGACCCTGGGGCATCCTCGGTGGCTGGTATAACCCCTGCGCGGTAATAATCACTCATTTTTTTGGTTTTCTTCTGGAAAGTCGACCTGCCAGTATCCCAAGATTAGATCCATCGCGGAGAAATAATTCGCTTCTCCTAAATGATCCAGTGCATCATCAATCCTTAGTAGGGGATACAAATCCTTCTTCATGATTTTTGTTCAGCCTCCAGTAGTCAATCACCACCCAGTTCAATCCATCCTTCTTCTTCATGATCAGAATTGGACTCGCCCAGGGACTTGATGACGAACTAAAAGCCCATGCTTCACTAGTTTGCTGATCTCATCCTCCACTACAGCTTTGGCGGCTTTCAATCTTCAGATTGGTCTCATCCTTATCAGTAGATTTTCCCTGGTGTTGACCTTGTGAATTATGTCTCGTGCGCATCCCAAATCATGGTCAGCCTGAGTGAACACTTCCCAATATTTCTCAAATAATTTGAGCACCTCCTCCTTCTGGCCTTCCAGCAGATCAGCAAGCTGCTCCCGATCAACCAATAGGTTGATGCTTTTGGCTACCCTAGCTGGTAATCCCATTTCATTGAGAGAACCAAATTTTGTAGAATTGTAACAATTTGGCTGTCAGGATCAAATAAAGAAATGCGATGATCTGATTCATCTTGATCTTCATTGGTTTTTTGCTCAAATTCTCCAGAAGAACTTGTATTTCTCCATGGCATGGCATTATTATCCCAGGAGCCACCTATGGCTCCACTCTGGAATTCTTCCAGGGGCTTCCAACCTCCCCATACAACAGCTCAGGAATCTTCAAAGTCAACCCTGTTTCAACTATCTGCGATCTGGCTGGTATGGTCCTCTCTTTTTTGATCCTTAATGGAATTCCCCGGTTTTCTAGGATTTCCGCCAGCATCTCGCGTCGCTTCCTAACAACTAATTGGTATCAAATCAGTACAATGCAGTCATTGTATATCAGATTAATGAAGATGCTTCTCCAAAAAAACAGAGCTTCACCGTCCTTATAGTATACCAATGGTAACGTCTGACCCAGGATGGTCAACGTATTATCCAGAAGTTACATTTAACTCCATAATTCCGTAGAAACTCTGTTTCAATCAGGATATCATAGTTTTGGTTTGCCAAAACTATTGCTGGCGCAGATACCACCAATGACCTGAATCATAGTGGCAGCGCACTATACACTCCACAGGAAATGGTGGTTTTCATCCCAGCTGTTTCATATTCTATCTTGTGTTCCAAGTCTGGCGAGATCTTCATCCTCTTTACCAGCTTGGTTGAGATAATATTGATGGGCGCTCCACTGTCAACAATCACCCTCACCCTCACTCAATTCACTTGTATATCTATATATGTACACTTGGAGTATTGTAATATAGTATTTACTGAGTGAATGGCGGCGTTATTAGCTGAATCTAGGGTATGAATAATCTGCGCTGATAATTCAGAAATAATTCCTTTATTACGCCTAGGGGGATAGACATATTGGCCTTGTCTAAATGGACGTCTGATAACTCTTCAGGATTCTCGGCAGTTTAAATCTTCTCCATCAGTTGTTGAGCATATGGCCGGGCAACTTCCTGGATTATCTCGGGGTCAATCTTCTTTGCCCCGGCTCTGGTCATGGCATTCAAATCCATATTGACCACTTGGTATAGCTGATCCTGCTCGTCATCTATGAACAGATCGCTAATGTCAATTTCTTCATTCATGATATCAGGAGGGACAGGTTTCTCCGCTGCTCTAGACTGTTCCTTGTCTAGGCAGCGGGCCCTTTTCTGAATCCTTGGCGGCTGCTGTCTCCTTGGCCTGGATCACGTTAATCTGATCCTTCAGCTTTTTGCAGTGTATGGTGAAATGTCCTTTCCAGCCACACTGATAGCAGACTTTCTCTTTCTTACTTAGCCATCTTAATTCTTTGGGCTTATTTCCTGGCACAGTTCAGTTGGTAGCCTCTTTTGCTCCTTTGTTTCCCTTCAAGGGATTTGAATTTTGTACCAGATTTGACTTGAAGCTTCTGTTTGGGGCATTGAACATCGCTCCTAAAATCTTCAGATTGTCTACCATTTGAAAGGTAGTTATCTCCGTCGTGAATACAGAAGACATCATTTGATGCAAATTGCAATAGGGCTGAAGGGCCGCTTGTAAAGCGATTCTAGCATCAAAGTTGTCTAACACTTTCGCTCTGACTAGGATCTGTGACTCCTGGTAAAATTTATCTGCGAAGCTAGCAAGAGACTCATCTTTATGGAATTGAATTCCCATAAATTCTTGCTTGCATTTTGACATGCGGGTTAGACTCCTGAACTCCTTCATTATGGCCGCCTTTGCCTCAGCATATGACCAGCTGTCCCCCTCCAGGTGAGGTAACACTAGGTTTTGACAGTCAGTGTTTAGGCAGTTCATGACCATCAACGCCTTTTGATGATCTCTGTAGCCATTTATAGTCATGTTGAACTGTCAGAAATTACTGGGGCGTTATCCCAATGGAATGTTAGCAATTTTGGCGTTGCTCTAAATTCCTCTGAGTCATTTTGGGCAATACTCTCGGTTCAGCTACTTGGCTAACTTGTAGAGTGACTTTGTGCATCATCTATGAAATGGCATTAAGGCGGGTGACATATTTCTTGGGGTATTCAACTTCCCAAGTATTGTGCGAGGACTTCTCTCTTTGGCATCGCTGGCCATATCAGGCTCACAAGCACATCTGCGAGCTTTCAGTTCCTCCACTTCTTTGATCAATTTCTCAATATCTTCACCACACTTTCTTAAATGAATGCAATCCACTTCTCGCTCTGTTTTCAGGAATAGGACCTCACAAACGAGGTCCCCTTCTTTCTTCTTCAACAAGTTTACTTCGCTAAGTAACTCATTTATGAAGTTAGCTACATTTTCTACTCCTTCGTCCACCTTGGCGACGGTTCTTCCAAGGCCATGATCTCCCAATGGTCCGCTGAGTTTAAGGCATTCTGATTCACAGTGGCGATCTTTGTCCACAGCTTGCACATATCTTCTTTATATGACATTTACAAGATTCTTACTCAACTACCCCTATAGTGAGCACAAAATTGTAAAATTTATTTAAGTGGTTGATTATCAGCTGTCAACCCAGTCTCCTTTTTACTGCACAGGTTCAATTTATTTGTGCACTTTGTCACGTTGTATAAAATGTATTAATCGATAATAGTATGGAGACTATTATCTGTAGTTGAGATTGAACTATTAATAGTCCCAACGCTTCGGCCAATACTTCCAATTAAATAATCTGTAAGTCATATTCATAGGGATTCATTCCCTATATTCTTGTCCATCTGATCTTTGTTAAGATACCCTGGTGACAGTCTCTTTGGCCCAACACACAGTTGGCAGCTATCCCTGATTGTGGTTCCTTTGTCTCTAGATCCCCGCTTGGATCTTTACTCTTCTCTCTGAGAGTCTTCCGATTTTTGCCTTCTACAATAATATCCTTAAGATAGATTGACACAATAGAAGCTGATAGTCTAACTATACACTGAATTGATAATATTACTGTAAAGTACTTGTTATCTTAAAACTAGAGTTTTCTAAGGTTTTTTTCTGAGGTTTTTTATTATAGTAAATCCTAGGGAATTATATAGTAGGGGATTCAGCTGTTTAACCCTCAGTTGACACCTCTTCAATGAAATAGCAGCCGTTGCTGTTGAATCACCTTTCCTCATCTCAGCAGCGATGATCTTCCCCATCCTGGCTAGGACTCCATCGTTGGACATCCTTGAGACCTCAAATGGAAAGAGTCAGAAAACGTGTCCCTAACGTTTTCCTCTCGATCCAAATGAACCAACCATAATTGGCTAGCGACCTGCTTAGATAATGGGGCTTATTACCCATTATGGCAGATCACTTCAACCAATCAATATATTAGTTGCGGGCGGCATCACTCGCCTCACAACTCACCATTTATACCCAATCAGTTGGTGATGAAGCCTGACCAATACCAATCAGTACACCTGATAGTTAATCACTATCAGATGCCCCTATTTCATCGGCCACTCCACCCAATGAGACCTTAGGTACACATCCAGATTAATTCCTGATGGATACAACCAGGTGAATATCCCAAAATCCCTCGAATGTAGTTCTTCCAAAACTCGGGCCAACTGATTTCTGATTCACTTCGCCTTAGGGAATTTTCCCCTAGCGATACCAGGTAATATAGCAGGCTGGGAATATGAGCAAAAATCCCAACAGGACCCCAGCGAAGTCTACAAGAATTACAGGAAAAAAGGGGACCTCATCCTGTACCATGACCACCTATGGGTCCCAACGCTCAAGCTTTAAACTGAAGTAATGGAGTTATGTCATGACCACCCCCAGGCGGGACACCCTGGTGTGAGGAAAACAATCAAGCTGATATGCTGGAAACACTCCTGGCTGGACCTAGCGGGAACTGTAAGAGGGTATACTGCACGCTGCTTTACCTTTGCCCGATCAAAGCCATCTTGAAGCAAACCTTCAGGAAAGTTAAAACCACTGCATATCGCATGAATGCCATGGACCTCCCTTAGCATGGATTTCATCACCAGGCGCCCAAAATTGGAGGGCTATGATGTGGGCATGGTGGTAGTGAACAACTAATGAAATACTCTGAGTTCTTCTCATGACCCCTAAACTCATGGCGAAGAACATAGCTGAAATCTTCATGAGAGATGTCTTTGACCAACATGGACTCCCGGACAAGATCATCTCAGATAGGGTTTGCAGTTCATCTCTAGGTTCTAGGATCACCTACTGAAAAAATCCTAAGGTAAACCATGCCGTTCCCCCACTTACCACCCCCAATCGGATGGCCACACAGAGAGGGTCAATCAGCCCTTTGAATAATACCTATGGTGCTACCTCACCACATAACAAGGTCATTGAATCAAGTGGCTGAGGATTGCACAGTTTGCATACAACAACCTGGCACACTCATCAACCAGAATGTCACCCTTTTTTTGCAAATCACAGGTATCACCCACAGATGATGGAGGGACACGCTGGGGGAATGAACCCTGCGGTAGATGATATAGTGACCAGAATGAGGGAAAATCTTAAGACATTGAGAGCCAACCAGGAGAAAGTGGTTGAGGCCCAGAAGAGGAAGGCATATGCGCATCGCTCTGAGGCTCCAACCCTCAAAGATGGAAATTATGTCTTGATAAATGCCAAACACTACACACCCCTGGGGCAGTGTAGGAAGTTTGGACCCGTCAACCTAGGACCTACAAGGTCCTTTGACAGGTAAATGAGGTGGCGTACAAACTAGAATTACCAGAAGGAGCGCGCGCACACCCAATTTTGCACGTTTTGAAGCTCAAGAAATATGAAGCCTTCATACCAGCAACGCTGGAGCTGGTCCAGTCAGACAATCCAGGAGAGGAAGAGTACAAGGTGGAGGATATTCTGGATACAAAGATCTCTTGCAAAAAGCAATGCTACTTGGTAAAATGGGTCAGCTACCTGATATAAATATTCTCCTGGCAAACAGCTGCCAATTGCGCCAACTGTCACCAGAAGGTGGAGGAATACTGGGGGCGCAGGGGGCTATTCTCTGAGGGGGGTGATGTAATGGTCAAGGCGCTGCCTGACCACCACATTGCCCTGACCTCCCCCCCTAAGGCAGGGATCGGAGCTCTTAGTAATGCAGAAAATAATAAAAAAAGCATAGAGTTTGAGGGCAACGACCCTTGTAAATGGCACTCAGATGTATCAGATGCCAACAAATCAACTAAACCTTGGAGCAGAGATGGCAAGGGTTGATGTAAATGGTGACTGAGCCAAAAAAGGCCACCAACCCAAAGTCTGATGAACTAAATAATGATAATGACAACAGCAAAGGACAGCCCAGCAAATCAGGGGCTGCCAAGCCAAATTATGCCAAAAGCGGTAATGTCAAGAACTATGGCATTGAGAAGATCAGTGAATCAAGAGCTGCCAAGCCAAATATGCTGCTAGATGAACATATTGAGAGCCACAGTGAAGGGCAGCTCAGCGAATCAGGGGCTGCCAAACTGAATTATACCAAAAATGAAAGCATGAGAATGCCAAGCTTTGATTCATCCTTTACAAACAATATTATATGCAGAAAAGTTTCTGTAACGCCTAGGGTACTCAACAATCGGTCTATAACAGGCCTATATGGAAATATCAGAGGCCAAGATTCTTGAAATAGGCCCACAGATAGCCCACCATCTGCAGACTTCATGGGAACAAATTCCCCCATATCCCCCGCTTCCTAACATAAATACAACCAGGCGAAGGTGTTTAAGACAACTTCATCTTCTCATATATACAATAAAAACCCAAAAATCTGAAATAAAATTCTCAAAATTTTAAAATCATTTATTCAGATTTTGGAGGAAAACCCTGGATTTTTAGTTAAAAATGGTCTATTCCACGGACTTTGACAGAGCAGTCGCCTCTCTGTATGCTCTCTCTGGTGGACAGATTGTTCTCCTCAGTGTGAGAATTGTCCTTACCATATTCCAAGGATACCTCAATCGCTCATCAAGCCAACGAACAAAGGACCTAACCATAGCAGCACTATCATGTTTGTGGGCCCTCACTTGGGCCCTCTTGTTCAACTGTTTTGTGGCAATGTGGAAGGACCCCGTTTGTCACACCCTCTTCCTAAACTTCCTTAGTAACTGAGCATGGACTCGATTATAGACATGCCCAAAATTTTTTCTCCTTAATAGTGTAGGAGAAGTTCAAAGTCTTCTCTATAAAGTTGAATGGGACAACCCAAATGTGATTTAACTTGTGAGTTCGGCCAAAACTGTGGGTATTACAAAATAATACCTCATCCCCCACAGCAAATTTGGGAAGATTGTATCTGTTTTTGTTATATTTTTCATGTCAGGCCTTATAAAATTTGAAGTTATTATTGAAATTCTGGGCTTGCAGTTTATTTAAGGTTTCTGCAAGCCGCTTGACATACTGAGAATAACTTAATTCTTAGGGTTCTTGTAGCAAGGAATACAACAATTGCGGTAAGGGTGGGTGCTTCCTGTATAGAAGTTGGAAAGCAGACAT